>JAMZAV010012164.1:0-16682 GCA_024449915.1 Sweltsa coloradensis
CTGGATTGATGGTATTTGGGTTTATTTCTATTTTTTTTTGTTTTTGGGCATTAACATGGTTCCGTTTAATGAAATGTAAAGGGTTTAAGGGACCAGTGGTTTAATTACGTAACTTGATAATTTTTTTTAAATAAACACTATATTTATGTTTTTAAATCCATATAACTTGCATTTAAGCAGTTTTCTTTAAATTTTAGGTCGCTTTGTTGGCGAACAATGACGGAAATTTATTTTGTGTGTAGAAGTAATTTTATAAAAATTAAAACCACACATTTAAAGTACACCATACAATAGGGGGGGGGGGGGAATTAAATGTAATGGTTGCATAATATAGTTTCATTCAATGTTGGCCTGCATTATTCTGGTTTGATTATTTGTTAATTTGAGTGTTTGACGGTGATTGCTGGTTTAATTGTACCAACTTGCAATAACAGACACTTTTCTATTCAACCAATCTATCTTTGAAATTCATAATTGAAAGTATTTGAAAATTTCATGATAGTTCATTCTTATATATACAGCAAATAGCTAACTTTATTCATATTGCACTGTAACAAACAAACACAACAAACATTAAATTTAATATATATATTTATTTATAAGTTTGCAATAAAATAGCAGTTACGATTAACTACAACACATTTCCAAATCTTAGGTACTCAATTCTGTGGTCACTATTTTAGCTATCCAGTAATGTATAGGATATCCCATATCAGTGCTTTGTTGATCTGTTAAGTGTAGATATGCTGGCAATAATGTTGTTGGTTTGTGTATATTCTATTATCAGATGTATAGCTTAAGGCTTTTGTGATAACTTGATCTGTGCTACTTAACATTGTGTTACAATAAATATGCCACACAATAATTTACAATACTTTAAATAATGTTATCAAAATATACTCTGTGCCTTTGGGTTTAGCTTTGTCAAAGCCTCAACACTTCACAGTCGGCTGTTTTTCTTCTGTGCAAGTTTACCCTCAAGGCTTGTGATAACCTACATTAATGTGATACTTATGCCAGTAAAAGTAATGTGTAACAAATAAAAGTATTCAATTTAATACTAAATGTTTATTTACAATTTCTGTTTTTATATGCCCATTATGCCCAGGAAACGAAGTAGTGCGCTACTGCTCCCTCCAACCCGATGTAGTGTTGGAAATGGGGTCAGATTTATATATTATATAGGTGTAGTCACTTTTTTAATTTATGTCTAAAGTACTAACATATCAACGTCCTACTGTCCTACTACGTAGGCGACTACGCTGATAATTTCTGTCTAAAGTACCTACATATATATGTACACATTGAGCTTTGTTGATGTTTGCCAGTGTTTTATAACTTGGTTTCTCTTCATTAACATGTTACATACATGAAGCACAATTAGAAAAAGACAACCACTCACTTATAAAACAATTCAGGTACAAACCAATAACCACCTCAATACCTAAGATTAAAATAAGTGACCTATGGAAATACACGAATTAGAGATCATAAACGTCTGCATGCAGAGTGTTCAATACTACATACATAATCTAGGTGCCCGTTAGGGCGCCGCAGCCATGCCGCGGTGCGCTACACACTCGGGCACCTTATACAGCAAGCAGAGTTGGGGTGATTTCGAGGTGTCACCCAGCCGTCATGAAACATGATGTGAACTTGAAAACTATCAAAATCGAGGGGATTTGGTTTGGTTGGCATTCCTTCTTGGTGAAAAAGTGACTTGAAACATGCTCAAAATCACTTTAAGGATGTTAGTTACTACTGGCTACTACTACTGTCTAATTCGTCAGTTTCAATTGCTCAGCGATTCTGGCCAAACGGGTGGGGCTACAACGTTCATATTTTACATGGGCATTAAGGTAATAGTGATACAGTTCCTTTCAGGCCCAGACTGGCCAGGTCGGCAGGTCCGTGTACATAACGTACAATAACGCATAACGTACAATTTGTACATAACGTACAAAAAAAGTGTTTGTCTTGTTAGAAGTTATTTTGGGTTCTTGGTAATGTTTTGTTTACATTTTCCAAATTATATTTTCAAAAAAAATATTACATTTTCCAAAAGTAGAGCACGTCCAACAACTGTTTATATCTCGCCGTTTATACGAAAGCTTTATACGAGCTAGGTACTGTGTTGTGAGTTGAGTTACGTTGTTGTACCTGTAACAAGCTAACTCTGTTGTAATTATTGGCAGTTCTACAGCATGTGTTTTGTAGTGTTGTGGTATCCTAAAAATACTGTGAATTTCTTATTTTAATAAATAATAAAGTCAACAAAAGTCGAAAAACATAATATTCGTATAAAAACCTAGCTGAATTTCTTCTTCTTTATAAGTGCCAAAATAGCATAAAAACACGTTTTCATTGTTTTCAAGCACCTAATTTTCAAAATAAAATCCGGGGGAGGGCCTCCGGCTCCCCGTTTGCTGGGGGGTATTCCATACCCCTTAGACCCCACGGTAGAGGGCCCCTTTACAGGTTTTAGCTGAGGGCCCCAAAAGGTCCCAGTCTGGGCCTGGTTCCTTTTGAAAGAAAAAGTTGAAAAAGTTTGCTGGAAGGCTTCCAAATAAAGGTTTCAATATAAGCCTTATACAAGAATATAATCAACAAGTAACTATAGTTACTTGACAATAATCAACTACATTGTTTACAAAAAGCAAGTCTTTAGACCACTAAATATTTTACATCCTATTGTTAATTGGTAATACCATAGAAATTAAATCAACTTTGATAAAATTATTATATTTTAATTTAACAAATAATTTTGCAATGGAACTTGAAAAAGTAATGAGATCACACACATAACAAAAACTTGTAGAAATACAGCCAAACCTTACACACTAAAAGAAATGAGCTCCAACCCAAGCTCATCTACCCTTCCACATTTGCGCATTCTTAATTCATAAACGTACAGTGTAAGGTGACCAGACGTCCCGGTTTTCCCAGGACAGTCCTGGTTTTCAGGTACCTGTTCCGAGAGACACCACCTGGAACGGGTAATTGTCCCGGTTTTCCCACATAGGACGGTTTTATTAATTTTGTTGCCATTTTTGTATTTCCAAATACTATCTTATTTCATTTGTAATACTAAATATTATGTATGTAGTTTAAAACGACGCGTGAAGTTTTCAACATCATTGCGTCTGTCCACTTTTGTTTTCTGAAACATGAATCTTGGCTAAGTGAGTGGGGCTCCAGTTTCGCTCGCGCCATGCACGGTTAGTGCCAAGCCGATGTACTCCTTCCTCATTGCTGCTGGCTGGCACGTGTCATGCACGGTTAGTGCCAAGCCGATGTACTCCCTCCTAATGCTGCTGGCTGGCACGTGTCATGCACGGTTAGTGCCAAGCCGATGTACTCCTTCCTCATTGGTGCTGGCTGGCACGTGTCATGCACGGTTAGTGCCAAGCCGATGTACTCCTTCCTCATTGCTGCTGGCTGGCACGTGTCATGGGTGACCACCATGTGAAAATATATTGTGAAAACTGGTCTCTGCTGCACCAAATAACATTTTTTGGTCATCATCAATTCAATTGTAGTAGTGTATGTGTATAAAAAATGTGAATGAGAAGAATTTAAAAAAATTAAAATAAAACCCCAATCATTGAGAAAAATACATTGTCAAAAACAACCATTTCTGTTCCATAGTCTAAGAATACGTTTAGGTAATATGTTTCCTTGTCAATTATTTCAATAAGTGTGTTGTGCCTTCCTTGCTCAGATCGCTCTATAAAAGCTATCCGGAGGACAGAAATACCCCCCAAAAATCGACTCCGGCGGCTGGGGCTTTGACCCAGACCCGGATAGCTCACACAATTACAAATCCATGGTAATAATAATAATAATAATAATAATAATGCATAGCAACCATCTAGTCTGCCTTCAAGTGAAAAAATGTGCTCTGTATACATTGCAGATTTGCGAGTGAAATAAGCGTTGTTTTCTACAAATGTAAGTATCCAGTTTTAATATTAATGTCAGTGTATAAACTGAAGTATTAGGTTCTGTTTTTCATGTACCATGTGAAAAGATATAAACAGTTTTTACAAAATGTATTTTGTAAAATTGGTCAAAAAACATCATATGAAAACAAAAGCAGAGACAATAGTTAAATCAAGGTATACTGAATTATGACAAAGAGCTTAGTCAACTAATCGAATGGAGAGACGATCTGAAGAAGCCTTGCATTCTACGGCCACGGCCACTCAGAATACCGGCGCTCCAGTAGTCTCTACCAGAAACAAACGAACGGAGACGCAAAAAAGAACAAAATGGTCACATGAAATGAACGAAAATGTTATGCGCTCCTTCTTTAGGGTGAACGAATGTAAAGACGAGCCTTTACCTGGATGGAGACAGCGATTATACAGGGAGCATACTACACAATTTCCAGAGCTAGAAATAACAGAACAAAATGTTGTAGATAGACTTCATATAATTTTTAAAAAGCAATATCTCAGGCAAGATGTAATCGACCAAATAAGACGAGAAGTTGGGTATGAAATATACAGACGAGATAATCTCGAATCTGACGACGTTAGCACGACCCCTGCACAGTTGCATGAGGTTCAGGCCATAGGAAGAGACGGTGAGAACATAAATAATGATGGAACCGACGCAGAACATATAAGAATAGCATTTATGAACAACATTAGCAAATTTGAACACATTCCTTTCAAAGAGAGACCGAACTTACCAAAGATTATTACAAATAAAAATATATGCATTTACATTAACTGTCTGAATAACATATTGGAAGAATATTTAAGTAATTTAGATCCAACCGATTTCATGAAAATTCATCTGGCTGTATTTTGTGGAGCTGTCACTGTAGCAGAGAAGTTCAACTTTCACCTTATCCAACCAAGAAATTCAGAAAACAATAGGACTAAACCAAAAAGGGAGGAAAAATGGAAAAGAAGGTTAGAACATAGAATCAACGTACTAAGAGGGGATATTGGACATTTAACAGCATATCTAGTAAATAACACATCGGTTTCCCTGAGGAACAAGTTAACCAGTGTTTTTGAGAAAGCCGGAACATATCCATGTGAAGAAGATTTCAGATTAAAATGTGAAGACTATTTGGACACTATGAAACAAAGATTGAAAGCTCTAGCGGCACGCTTAAAAAGATATGTGCAGTGTAGCAGGAGACACGAAGAAAACAAATTGTTTAAGAGTAATGAGAAACTGTTTTATCGGAAACTAGGAAACAAAGTTATGGTTGACAACGACAATATTCCTCCTCCTACTAAAGAAGCCTTGGAGGAATATTGGAGTAACATTTGGTCAGAACCAAAAGACTTTAACCGCGAGGCCGAATGGCTTCCTCATATAGAACAAAGAACAGATGAAATTGAGGAAATGCCGGATATAGTAGTAAATATAGACGACATTACATATGCAATAAAAAAAAACTCATAATTGGAAAGCTCCTGGAGTAGATGGAATACAGAACTTTTGGTGGAAAAGACTAACGCCAGTGCATTGTAAACTAAAGGATTTCTTTAACCAAGTACTTCACGACCCATCACTTGTTCCAGGATTCTTTACTCAAGGTATAACCAATATGATATTCAAGACAGGAGACAGATCGGACCCCAAAAATTATAGACCCATCACTTGCTTGCCAACCATTTATAAAAATTCTAACATCAATCTTTACCTTGAAATTAACAGAACATTTATCAGAACATGAAATTTTAGCGTGGGAACAGAAAGGATGCACACAAAATGCATATGGATGTAAAGAGCAGCTTATAATTGATAGTATTGTTACAAAACATGCAAATGACAAAAAGAGGAATCTATCAGTAGCTTACATAGACTACAAAAAAGCATTTGAGTCGGTTCCGCACGATTGGTTATCAAAGTTCTTGATTTATAGAAGGTAAATCCACAGTGGATAACGGTGCTGAAGCATCTCATGAATTCATGGAGAATTAATATAATACTAAAAACCAATTCAGATTCTGTAATATTGAAAATATGGCAATAAAGAGAGGGATCTTCCAGGGGACACCCTTAGCCCTCTATGGTTTTGCCTCGCATTAAACCCAGTATCAGAGCTACTTAATCAAACAAATGCTGGATATCGCCTTACCTGTAAAGAAATAATGACAAGGATAACACATCTGCTGTATATGGATGATTTTAAAATGTATGGAAAATCAAAAGAAGAGCTCAAAATTTTAATTGACATTGTAAAATTATTCAGTGAAGACATTCATATGGAATTTGGATTAGATAAATGTGCTTCAATGCATATGAAAAGTGGAAAATTGCAAGAAACTGACAATTACCAAATTGGTGTCGGTCAAGAAATTCCAAACATAAACAATAGCGAAGAAAGATACAAATACCTAGGAATGAGGCAAAACATTATTCTTAACCACAAGGAATTAAAAAATGTATTTAAACAAAAGTATGAACATAGAGTTAAAACTATCTTAAAATCAAATGTTAAAGGAAGCTATAAAATCAAGGCATTAAATGCATGGGCTTTACCGATCTTGACCTTTTCATTTGGTATTGTGAAGTGGTCAGATGTGGACTTGATGGACCTAGATCGTTTAACAAGAAGACAAATGACCTTCTTCAGAACTCACCATCCAAAATCATCTTCTGAAAGGTTATAATTATATACCACGGGGAAAGGGTGGAAGAGGATTGGTAAATATTCGGTCATTGTGCTATTCGCAAGTTCATAAACTCAGATCATACTTTCTTAATTCTACATTCCATTATCACCAAGAACTTAAACTCAAGATAAAACTATAACTCCCCTCAGGCTAAATGACGATTCTTTCCATCCAGAAATATACATAGAAGATTTAAATATGAAGATGAATGTCTGGAATACTAAATCACTTCATGGGAGATACCCAAAAAGCATCCAGCAGCCAAATATTGACATTGTTAAATCAATAAGATGGATTCACAAAGGAGATTTGTTTGCTGAAACCGAAGGATTTATGTTCGCCATCCAAGATCAGGTTATAAATACCAACAACTATAAAAAATTCATCATCAAATCCAATGACAATGATATGTGTAGAAAATGCAAAAAGTTTACGGAGACAATAGACCATGTTATAGCTGGGTGTCCTTCAATTGCCAACACGTGGTTATCTCAGTAGGCATAATCATGTAGCAAAGATAGTTTATCAACATCTAGGAATGAACGCACATCTACTTGTCAATCCACCTCCTTATTACAAGTATTCTCCTGCACCTGTGATCGAAAATGCAGAATTTATAATGTATTGGGATAAACAGGTTATAACAGACAAAACCATAGACCACAACAAACCGGACATCATTTTATGCGATAAATCTAACAGAATTACATATCTAATTGACATTGCGATCCCCATGAGTAAAAATATTGAGAACACCGAGAACACTAAGATGGAAAAATATCAAAATTTAAGTCAAGAAATAACAAGAATTTGGAAAATGAAAACTGTTACTGTCGTGCCTATCGTGATCTCAGCCACTGGAGTCATACCATCTTCCCTCTCTGCCAGCCTACAATGCCTGGGTCTTTCTCCAAATCTCTACATCAGCATGCAGAAAGCAGTCATCCTTCAAACGTGCCACATAGTCAGAAGATTTTTGCAGTAATCACTCTCTTTCTCTCTCTCTCTCTCTCTCTCTCTCTCTCTCTCTCTCTTTAAAAGATTTTGCCATACAATTGCTTGTTTTATAGATAGAAACTTTTATTGATTTTGTTATCACACTCATCTTTATTATTATTTTGTTAATTTGATTAATTTGTCTACAATAATATGTGTACTATACTTATGTTTTCACGCTGTTATAATGTAAACTTTTGTTGGGCTTGGGCCTTACCCCGCCTTGTGTATACCAGGACGCAAATGTACCTGAGATTGTTTGAACAATAAAGAAACCACTATATAATAATAATACTAATGTGAGGTGTCCCGGTTTTTCTTTTTTTAAATGTGGTCACCCTAGTACAGTGTCCCGTAACAGCATCCTTGAAAAGCTTGGCAAAAATAGAATTTGCATGATATGACTTTAAATTAATTAGAAAAAAAAGAACTTGGATGAACTATTACGTTTAAATTAATAATTGCAAATTCTATTTTTCCAAGCTTTTCAAGGATGCTGTTACGGGACACTGTACGTTTATGAATTAAGAATGCGCAAATGTGGAAGGGTAGATGAGCTTGGCCCTTTTTTAGATCTCATTTAGGGTTGCCAACCGGCCGGTTTTTGACCGGCACGCCGGTTTTTGCCCCACTTGGCCGGTTGCCGGTCAGTCCCTTCGACCGGCAATAGTGTTGCCGTTTTTTTTTACGTAAATAACCCATACTAAAAATATTACTAAATAGGCCTACACATAAAAAACTAAAATAAATATTTAAAAAACATCCTGATCATCGTTTCCCAAATCCCAAATCCCACTTAATTAGTAAATATTGCTCTTCTCCACTTCCCCTTGACCTAACCCGCCAACCCCCTCACCAGACAGCGAACAAGCAGTGTTGGGGAAGGAACTTTTAAAAAGAACGCGTTCTCGTGAACGCGTTCTTTTTTTGTGAACTTTTCAGTGAACTTACTCTTTTTTAAATGAATGAACTTGAACTTTTAAAAGTTCTTTCCGAGAACGAACTTTTCAGTTTTAGAAAGTTCATTTGAAAGTTCTTTCCGTGCGTCGAGCAGCCGTCGACGCTTTAAAACAATAACAAATCGTTGTTCCATCGTAGGCCTAGGTATCTGCCATTGTTTACAAGCTGGTCGA
This sequence comes from Sweltsa coloradensis, assembly GCA_024449915.1. NCBI lineage: Eukaryota > Metazoa > Arthropoda > Insecta > Plecoptera > Chloroperlidae > Sweltsa > Sweltsa coloradensis. The sequence goes on from JAMZAV010012164.1 coordinate 8,774, forward strand.
TGAGAATGTAGTACAAATCATCAACACGATCAAAGACAGCTCAACACTTTCGTAAGACTCAACCGCGAGTAGTTTGGTACTCGAACACCTCTAATGTTTTTCCTCGTGTTTTTCTTCATTTTACGCCAGCCTTTAATAAAATAGTGATTTTTTTTACAAAAGAACTTTTAAAAGAACTTAGTTCATATTTTAGACGAACTTGAACTTTTCAAAATTTTAGGTTATAAAAGAACTTGAACTTTTTAAAAGTTCATTATTTGAGCTGTGAACTGAACTTTTAAAAAGTTCATTTTTAAAAAGAACTGACCCAACACTGCGAACAAGGCAGTAGGCTGGCCAAAGACTGCCACACTGCCTTTATGTATTCAATGACACTGCACTGCACTCCACTGTCAATGCCGTTCATACGGGAAGTTTGTGCACGAATTCAACGATGAAATTGACTCCGCGAAAAAATAAAGTCCAACAAGACTCTCCTTCAAGCAGCAAGATCAACTGCTAAATACTCGTTCACGATTAAGAAGTTAACTTGTTAATTGATCATAATTCCTTTAAATCTGTTAATGCTGTTAACGTAATATTAATTTACTGCTTTGAGAATCGTGATATGACAAATTGAAATTAAGACAAAAAAAATTATTCGTGGTTTATTTGGAATTTATTATCCTTTGGCCTAAAATATAAATAAAAATATGCCCATTGCCTACTCGAATTATGAATACTCGGCATAATCAGCGGATGTAATATGATAATCTAGGCCTTTCCTCAGTGACTTTTTTATTTTTGGTGGTTTATCCAGCCCACCACTTTATTCTAAAACGCACCAAATGCAATCTAAAAAGCTGAATTTCAAAATTTCCGCCTGCGGCGCTATAGAAACCCCCGTGCTTGGTCCCTTTCCCACGAATTTACACGGAAGGCCGGTTTTCCCCGTGGTCAGAGTTGGCAACCCTAATCTCATTTCTTTTGAGTGTAAGGTTTGGCTGTATTTCTACAAGTTTTTGATATGTGTGTGTTCAATTTACTGTAATATTAATTCATACACAATGCAGGTTAAAAGATTCAGACAATCAATCCACTGTAATCACTAACTATGGAAACCTGATCTCTTTAATTGGAGGCAAAATGTAATGGATACTGTAACATATTTTTATGTATTATGCCTAACAAAGGAGACAATTATTAGAAATTTAGTAACAAAGGTAACTTTGTAAAATTGCTGAAATGACTTCATCATCAGTTACATTTGAAAATCAGTTTTTATAACTGAATTCAAATTGGATAGACGTTTCATAAATAAATACAAATAGAAATGTTATTTTTGGTGTCTGGAAAAACTGGACTTTTCTTAATAGAAACTAAACGGGTATTTACTTAGATGATATCCATCAATCTGGTATCATGGCAGTAGTGTTGAGCTTTATTCAGTTTGCATTTGATAACACTATAATAACCTATTTTTAATATAGTTTTCAGGAATTAATAATGGGTGAATTATTTACTGATGTATTAGCTAAGGTTTATTCAGATTGTGTTATTGGAAATGGACGATGGAAGCATTTAGTGTTTTCTTCGTACTGTATCTCTTGCTGGTAACGTTACACACCATTTGCCTGATGCTTATGGCAGGTGAGATGAATCTCTTCCTTTATCTGTCTGCTTTGATAATATTTTTTATTTATTCTTAAGCCTATTTATCGTGCAATTAAGTCGCTTGGGTGAAGTATTTCCTGATGTATTAGCTAAGGTTTATTCAGATTGTGTTATTGGAAATGGACGATGGAAGCATTTAGTGTTTTCTTCGTACTGTATCTCTTGCTGGTAACGTTACACACCATTTTCCTGATGCTTATGGCAGGTGAGATGAATCTCTTCCTTTATGTCTGCTTTGATAATATTTTTTATTTATTCTTAAGCCTATTTATCGTGCATTAAGTCGCTTGGGTGAATTATTTACTGATGTATTAGCTAAGGTTTATTCAGATTGTGTTATTGGAAATGGACGATGGAAGCATTTAGTGTTTTCTTCGTACTGTATCTCTTGCTGGTAACGTTACACACCATTTTCCTGATGCTTATGGCAGGTGAGATGAATCTCTTCCTTTATGTCTGCTTTGATAATATTTTTTATTTATTCTTAAGCCTATTTATCGTGCAATTAAGTCGCTTGGGTGAAGTATTTCCTGATGTATTAGCTAAGGTTTATTCAGATTGTGTTATTGGAAATGGACGATGGAAGCATTTAGTGTTTTCTTCGTACTGTATCTCTTGCTGGTAACGTTACACACCATTTTCCTGATGCTTATGGCAGGTGAGATGAATCTCTTCCTTTATGTCTGCTTTGATAATATTTTTTATTTATTCTTAAGCCTATTTATCGTGCAATTAAGTCGCTTGGGTGAAGTATTTCCTGATGTATTAGCTAAGGTTTATTCAGATTGTGTTATTGGAAACGGACGATGGAAGCACTTAGTGTTTTCTTCGTACTGTATCTCTTGCTGGTAACGTTACACACCATTTGCCTGATGCTTATGGCAGGTGAGATGAATCTCTTCCTTTATGTCTGCTTTGATAATATTTTTTATTTATTCTTAAGCCTATTTATCGTGCAATTAAGTCGCTTGGGTGAAGTATTTCCTGATGTATTAGCTAAGGTTTATTCAGATTGTGTTATTGGAAATGGACGATGGAAGCATTTAGTGTTTTCTTCGTACTGTATCTCTTGCTGGTAACGTTACACACCATTTGCCTGATGCTTATGGCAGGTGAGATGAATCTCTTCCTTTATCTGTCTGCTTTGATAATATTTTTATTTATTCTTAAGCCTATTTATCGTGCAATTAAGTCGCTTGGGTGAAGTATTTCCTGATGTATTAGCTAAGGTTTATTCAGATTGTGTTATTGGAAATGGACGATGGAAGCATTTAGTGTTTTCTTCGTACTGTATCTCTTGCTGGTAACGTTACACACCATTTGCCTGATGCTTATGGCAGGTGAGATGAATCTCTTCCTTTATCTGTCTGCTTTGATAATATTTTTATTTATTCTTAAGCCTATTTATCGTGCAATTAAGTCGCTTAGATAAGCAAGTATTTTAAATTGTATTTCAATCCTCTATATTCTATCATAACTCATAAAGCCTAAACTATATTCATACAATAAAAAATAAAACTATGGAACCGGTATTTAACAATATAATAATTTCAACACCACAACAAACAAGACAAAAACATTTTCCAAATAGTTATAAATAATGGCTGTGTTACAATACCAAATAACAAAAATGTTTTTATGAATAAATATAAAAATACCAAAAAACAGAGCATTAAATTTATATGTTGGACAGTTATTGTATGAAATAAAACTATTGATCTAGATACACACTTGTCATTAAAACTATGTTTCGATTTGCCATCTTAATCTTAAATTACAATAATCGTCAACATCAAAACTTTTGTGAAACATTTAAATATAATGCAGTCATTTTAAAATAACCCTTTCATTTTTTGTGTTTAGTACTGGTATTCTCTTATCTATTTTTGAATTTTTTTAAATCTAAAAAATGTTACAAAACATTGTCCCACAAACATTTCCAATTTTTTCACCCAAATTTTGATGTAAAATATGTCAACATTTTAAATTTGACATCGATTTTGAATTTATAATCGAATCCTAACCCTATTATGCTCCACCTAAAACTTCTGAAGAGATTTCATCACTAGTTAAGTGGAAATTGGAATTAACCAAGTTTGAATTAACGAGGGTGTCCTGAAGTGAAAGTGGAGTGAAAAAATGTAATAAATATCTGAATTCCAATTATATAAATTGCAATCATGCACATTTTGATTTATTTATAATTTTTTTGTGCCTACTCCAGTTGAATGATCATGCATATAAATTTTCAAATAGGATGCAACCATGTGGCTTGCTATAAAGAAGCATATTATAGACAGTATGCGGAGAAAATGTTTGCATTCTGTGCAGAGCCGGTCAAGCAGGATGTTGTTCTGTGTACAGGTAACTCTTTGTTGTATAATGGATATTTTTGGTTCCAAAAATATTTCATGTTTTGTTAAATTCTATCATAGTGGCATAACAAATACATAAAAGTGAGACATTCAGTTAATCTTGGCTATATCGTACTTATGACCACATACCACCGTGTAAGCAAATATAGGCATATAGCCAGTGGAGGCACTTTTTTCTATTTCAGTCTCAATTATAGCAGCGTCATAACCCCCTACTTTAAAACCAAGGTTAAACATCACACATACATATATATATATATGTGTGTGTGTGTTAAGTTTTAGATTTTTGAATTTTACAATTCACGTTCTGGGTTGTGTCACACGATAATAATTGAGTAGGTGGTTTGCACTTATCCCACCTTACCTGACGTTTTGAGGGAATAACATCCCACATGAGCTAGGGTCACCGCGACAAGTCTGAACGGTTCTCCTCCTTCGACTGGCAATACCAGTAACTGCTTGTCTGTTTGTTGACGCGTTGATGTTGTGGTTGCGCTCGCACCACGTGTCGTCATGCCTTGTGGCGCGGGACTCAAAGCCTGAAGCACTTGTGCCCTAGCCCTACTTCTTTTCAACTTAAAGGACCCCGAGTCTCACAGGGCATGTTGGTTTTACACTTTGTCGGATACGTTGATTACTTCCTCAGTGCTTTTGGAAAGTGCCCCCGTCTCCCTTGAATAGCCCCGAGAGGAGTTTTTCAAGTAGGGTTTGTGTTTGTGGAGCACTGGTAGCCAGGAAGGTGGTACCCATTGTCCATCGTCCCGTTTATTTAAACTGTTAGGTCGCAGTTCTATTTCTATTGCTTACCTTACTATTCTAAGAGGGTGATTTAGTATCATCTCCAGAGTTCTAGATGCCTCAAAATCAATTATGTGCACTGTGTTTCTGACGTGTTGAGCCAAAGCCGAAGTATCATTGTTTTGTTTAACAGCAAGACGGTGCTCATCTACCCTCACCGAGATGCGCCTGTTAGTTTAGCCTATATACACTTATTCGCACGTACTACACGGAACTTCGTAGACGCCCTGGTTCTCCAGAGGGATGGACCAGCTTCCAAAATAGAGATATCGGAAGTAAATAAAAATTCTTGTGGGCCAGATGGAATACCAAACACTGATTAAAAAAAGTATCCACAACTTGCAAAGCCACTATGTTTTATTTTTAACAAACTGCATTCAATCTGGTGTCTTTCCAGAAAATTTAAAGGAGGCCAAAATAGTTCCACTCCACAAAAAAGGCAAAAAATCCCTAGTAGAAAACTACTGACTAGTATACCATTAACCACATCACAATCGAGCGTTTTCTTAAAACGATTGTTAATTGTATTGAAAAAAAGACTCTGGTAGCAGGAATTTTCTGTGACCTCACTAAAGCATTTGACTGTAGGCCTATGAATCATAACATTCTGCTGGACAAATGCAGTTACTACGGCATCAGAGGCACCCCGCTAGCTCTTATCAAATCCTATCTTAGTAACAGGCAACAAAAAGTAGAGGTACTGTAACCCACACTAATGAAGTCGGGACCGAAGTCAAAATTCCCTCCGATAATAAGAATATTCCTAAAACTTGTCGTAGGCTTTCACGGCCCGAGTCAATAATAAAACTTGGCTGTCGGGATACGCCGTGTCGATTGTCATTATTCAAATGCTGACGTTTCGAACTGATTGCACAGCTCATCTTCAGAGATGTGAAGAGGAAATCACTGGGCAGAATAAGAATATTCCTGTTTGAGTTCCTCAGGGTTCAATAATAGGTCCTTCATTCTTTCTAATATTTATCAACGACTTTCATTTTAATATACTAATTCTTAAATGTTTGCCGACGAAGGAAAAAAAATATTTTGAAGCCAATGACATATCAACTCTAAAACAAATATCTGAAATCACAATTGCTTATGCCACAGAATAGCTCAACGATAATGAACAGCTATTAAATGAAACCAAATCTATAATTGTTGAATTTCACAAGGACCCACCGGTAGAATTAAAAACAGTATACCATAGTACGAATAATACCTCAATCAAAGTAGGGTCATCAACAAATTTTGTGGGACTAATAATGGATAATTAACTCAAGTGGCACGAACACTTCAACGTGCTAATTAAAAAACTTAACTCTGGCTACTTTGCGATCAATTCTGTAGCACGCATTGCAAAAGCCAAAAAAAAGTATATTTCTCTAACTTTGAGGCACACATAAGGTATGGAATTGAATTCTGGGGTTGCTCTCCCAGTACCAAGAAAGTTTTTAAAATTCAAAAGTAGGTAATGCTGCCAATGCTTAAAACAAATCTCAAAGATCACACTGTTAACCTCTCTTCATTAAATTAAATATCTTATCATTCTATAGTTTGTTCATTCTACAGTCAATCCTAAAAGTTAAAAACCAGCTTAGTTAAAAACACTTCCAAAAAATAAAAATATCTATACCCACGACACACGTCTAAAAAACAACATACTGTACATGCAAATTATTATTCAAAATATTCAACTCAAACAAACTCTGATTATACACACATAAAACTGTTTAATAAACTACCAACTGAACTAAAAAACAGTCTCATTAGACAGTTTTAAAAACTCGGTAAAAAAGTTCCTTATCTCCAAAGCATATTAGTCCATAAACAAATATTTAGTTTTCAACCTAGTATAATTTAGTTTAGTATAGTTCAAGTTTAGACTCGAGTTTATGAAACTGTAATTCACGATTCATGAACTGTACTGAAGCTGAACTTCATGACCATTATTAAGTTAATGCCTACTTCTTCAATAAATTATTCACGACAAAAAGTCCCATTAAAAAACAATATGTTCACTTATGTCTACGAAAACCTGAAAATAAATATATATATATATGTATATATATATATATATATATATTAAAAAATTAGACAGTTTTAAATTGGTGGCCGCATAGCTCAGTTGGTAAGAGCATAGCCCGGTAAGCTAAGGTCCCGGGTTCAAACCCCGGTGTAGTCACTTTTTTAATTTCTGTCTAAAGTACTAACATAACAGCGTCATAGTCGCCTACTATAAAGCCAAGTTTAAACATCATATATATATATATATGGATTGTTGTAGGTTTTCGCGGCCCGTCATAGGATAAAAACAAGGATCTTGGGTAAAACCGCGTCGAAAATAAGATGAACCAGGGCAGAACCTGGGCGTCCACCGACGTTTCGTCTGTACTACGTCAGACATTTTCAAGGTTGACTGTGACTCTACGGAGGTTGGAGTCACAGTGGTTGGCAAGCACGCAGCGCCCGCCTTATATAGCCTCGGCTGAAGGTGCGAGGCGGCGAGGTTATATAGAAAATAGGTGCGGGGCGGCGATGTCATATCAAAAAAATATACGGATGGTGGCAATTGAGAAGCAAAATAGCATTCAGATTCCATAATTCTAAGCACGAATAACATTTCAAAAGACAACCAATCAGGCCCTATGACAAGAAGCCGGACTAAAAAGGTTTCACTACAGTAAGCTGTGCTATTTTGCTTCTCAATTGCCACCATCCGTATATTTTTTCGATATGACATCGCCGCCCCGCACCTTTTCACGATATGACCTCGCCGCCCCGCACCTATTTTCTATATAACCTCGCCGCCTCGCACCTTCAGCCGAGGCTATATAAGGCGGGCGCTGCGTGCTTGCCAACCTCCGTAGAGTCACAGTCAACCTTGAAAATGTCTGACGTAGTACAGACGAAACGTCGGTGGACGCCCAGGTTCTGCCCTGGTTCATCTTATTTTTGACGCGGTTTTACCCAAGATCCTTGTTTTTATCATATATATATATATATATATATATATGTTCTGTTGTAGGCTTTCGTGATCATGGTTTATGTTATGTTACACTTTACGGAAATAATCACGCTTTTTT
>JAMZAV010012165.1:0-18540 GCA_024449915.1 Sweltsa coloradensis
CTGACGATATTTTCATGACTTTTGGCCAGATTCGACTAAACAGGTGGGCTACGCATTTTGACATTAGGTTATGTGAGTATTGCTTTTTGAAGAAAATGAAAAAGTAGCCAGAATCCATAGAAAAAAGGCTTTAATAGGTATGAGTTTTTTTGAGGTTTATAAAAACAATTGACAAGTAACAATAGAAACTTGAGAACAATCACCTGCAATGCATTCAAAAAGCACCAAAGGAAAAGTGGTCCTACGCAAACAAAAAACATACAAAAAAGTTCATCCATCAACGCGGCGGGACTTACGCGTTTTCCTAGTATAAAATAATTTGTTTAGAATGTTGTAAAAAAAAAAAAATTACTAACTGAAAGAAATATCAATAGTGTTTTCTCCACAGCTTAGCAGCTTGGAGCCGAGCCTAGTTTTCACATCAAATTAAGTAGATTATACTAGGCCTATTTGATAATATAGCTTGCCTTTACGATCTTTGTGGCTATAAATATCTACAGTGCTGCTTGCGAACATTCCAGCAACTAAAACAAACGCAAAAAGCACAATCTGGATCTTCTTTGCATTGCGTATAGCCTATAGCCTAATGTACCTAATAATCAACGAGCTAGATAATACAGTAAATCATAGAGTGGTGGTGGGACTACATTCAGCGCTACCAACTCTTACAAAGTGAACTAGAATACAGGGGAGTGACAATGCCATCTAGATGTAAGATAACTAGGAAAACGCTTAAGTCCCGCCGCGTTGTTGGATGAGCGTAATTGGTGCATTGAGCTGCCATGTGTTATACGGATTTTCTGTTGTTCTGTGAAAAAAAACATTACTAAGTTGAAGATTTTTTTTAAATTAAATTAAATTAAATGAAAAATTTACCTAAATTTTAAATTTTTTTAATTGCGCTCAAATTTCACACGAATACATAAATTCATAAAATTAAGGTTCTGTGAAAAAATCATTAAAATCGGACAAAGCATGTAGGTGTTATAAGCTGAAGAAATTTTTTAAAAATCGAAAAAAAACGTAAAATTGCGATTTTCATGAGAAATAATTTTTCGATTGCGCTCAAAAACGTGGCAGTTCTTCGTTCAGAGATTTCGAAGGCCTCCATAAAATTTCATCGCAATTGGAGTATCGGTTTAGCCGGAATCGTGTTAACAGACACACAAAAATACAGAAAAAAAGAAAAAAAGAAAAAAAAACATTCCGGATTTTTTTCTCCAGTGTAGTGAAATGGAATCTTCGCTTCGCTCGCTACGCTCGCTACGCTCATCCAATAAATAATAATAAATAATAAATTGTATTTAGATAATAATAAATAATAAATTGTATTTAGAGTCGACCCACTCAGTTATATAACTGATTTTCAGTGGGGGACTTTAAATCAAAGCGACCAAGCAACCCTGTAGGCCCAAACGCAATCGACGAGTGAACGATAACCAACCAAAGATCAATATTTTTAATAGGAAATATAGCAATCAGTGGTATGGACAGTGCGAACACCCGCAGATCAACGCCAGAATCAACAAGGCCAATTCAGAACAACTTTGAATTTATTATGTGCTTCATTGCTAGGACGGCTCCAAAGTCACCGTTTACAAACTCCTACGACAAGAACTGATGGACTTAAGTCCAAATCAGAAGTTAAAAAACTTCTGACTTTAGCGGGAATCGAACCCTGAACCTTCTGCATTGGAAGCAGATACGCTAACCACAAGACCAACGAGCCACACAATAATACTACTACTACTAGTATACTATAATACTAGGAAAACGCTTAAGTCCCGCCGCGTTGTTGGATGAGCGTAATTGGTGCATTGAGCTGCCATGTGTTATGCGGATTTTCTGTTGTTCTGTGAAAAAATCATTACTAAGTTGAAGATTTTTTTAAAAATTACATTAAATTAAATGAAAAATTAACTTAAATTTTAAATTTTTTAATTAATTGTAATTTAAAAAAAGGAAAAATCGTAATATTGAAATTTTCATAAGAAATAATTATTCGATTGCGCACAAATTTTACACAAATATATGAATTTATAAAATTAAGGTTCTGTGAAAAAAAATTACAATAGGATAAAGCATTTAGGCGTGATAAGTCAAAGAATTAAAATAAAAAATAAAAAAAACGTAAAATTGTGATTTTCATGAGAAATAATTTTTTCGATTACACTCAAATTTCGCACGAATATCTTAATTCATGAAATTAAGGTTCTGTGAAAAATTATTACAATCGGTTAAAGCATGTAGGTGTTATAAGTCGAAGAAAGTTTTTAAAAATCGAAAAAAATCGTAAAATTGCGTTTTTATGAGAAAAAATTTCCCGATTGCGCTCAAAACGTGGCAGTTTTAAGTTCAGAGATTTCGAAGGCCTCCATGAAATTTCATCGCAATCGGAGTATCGGTTTAGCCGGAATCGTGTTAACAAACAGACAAAAATACAGAAAGAAAAAAAAAAAAACATTCCGGATTTTTTTTCTCCAGTGTAGTGAAATGGAATCTTCGCTTCGCTCGCTACGCTCATCCAAATATATAAAATAGTAATAATACTACTAGTAATACTACTACGCTTTTTTTAGTCGCGTTGATGGATGAACTTTTTTGCAAGTTTTAAGTTTGCGTGGGATGTCTTAAATTTTGCAAGTGCTTTTTGAACACATTGTAGGTGATTGTTGTCAAGTTCCTATTGTTAGGCCTACTCGTTAATTGTAGCCTCAAAAAACTTATATTAAAACCTTTATTTCTATGGATTCTGGCTAACTTTTTCAACTTTTTCTTTCAAAAGGAATACATCACCATTACCTTAATGTACATGTAAAATACTAGGAAAACGCTTAAGTCCCGCCGCGTTGTTGGATGAGCGTAATTGGTGCATTGAGCTGCCATGTGTTATGCGAATTTTCTGTTGTTCTGTGGAAAAATCATTACTAAGTTGAATTTTTTAATTTATTAATCGTAATTGTTAAAAAAAATCGTAAAATTGCGATTTTTATAAGAAATAATTTCTCGATTGCGCTCAAATTTAACACTAATATATAAATTCATAAAATTAAGGTTCTGCGAAAAAATCATTACAATCGGATAAAGCATGTAGGTGTTATAAGTCAAAGAAATTTTTAAAAAATCGAAAAAAAATCGTAAAATTGCGATTTTCATGAGAAATAATTTTCCGATTGCGCTCAAAAACGTGGCAGTTCTAAGTTCAGAGATTTCGAAGGTCTCCATAAAATTTCATCTCAATCGGAGTATCGGTTTAGCCGGAATCGTGCGGACAAACAGACAAAAATACAAAAAAAAAAAAAAAAAAAAAAAAAAAAAAAAAAAAAACATTCCGGATTTTTTTCTCCAGTGTAGTAGAATGGAATCTTCGCTTCGCTCGCTACGCTCATCCAATGAACGTTGTAGCCCTACCCGTTTGGTCAGAATCGGCCCAAATGTCACGAAAATATTGCACTAAAAATCGAAAAAATCGTAAAAGTACGATATTCATGAGAAATATTTCTTCGATTGTAGGCCTACCCAAAAACATGGCAGGTCTAAGTTCAGAGATTTAGAAGGTCCCCTCCAATTTTCATCAAGATCGCATAATATGCCGTTTTCCCGGTAGAGAGCGAACAAACAGACAGAAAAAAGAGAAAAAAACACATGAGCTATTTTTTTTTTTTTGGGGGGGGGGGGGGGGTGTGTCAGTGAAATTGAAGTCTTCGCTTTGGTCATCCAATTAATATCTTTGGTTGCGTTCCATTTAGGCCTAGGCTAGATGACGGCTTTGAATATTCTGCCAAGAGAATAATTGATTTATTAAACCCATAACTAAGAATAAACAAGAAATCTTCTCATTTCTCTTTAAGTTTACCCTAAATATTTAATATCATGTTTTAAATTGATTGCACGATTATTCTCCAGACAGCTGCATTGCTTGTGCTGGATGCTGCAAGCTGGAACTATTCCGTTTCCCAGGCCTACGGGACCGCGGAGGCGTACGCTAGCACCGTTGTTTACTGTGCTCCCAATAGAGGCAGCTGGTGACGGAATGCAACCGTTGATATTTGAAATGCATTAACTAGGGCGACGGTCGTTCGCCCGCAGCCAAGCGCACGCGACTGCTAGTAGGCGATGATAACTTGACCCTGTTTACTCCTACCCGAGTTGGGGGGTTTTCAGCTATCTGCACACGCCGTCCCGAAAGATTTACAATCTTGAAACTCGGTATATGACCTGATATGTGGTCCATGACATACCAAAAAAAAACCCGCTCCGTGTAAGTAAGTGCGTAAAAATCGACGAAAATCTTCCGGCTGGCTGGTTGGTTGGTTGGGGGGGGGGGATTCTGACAGAGAGGAATAAGAGCCTACAGAGAAAACGGTACATCTTAGAACTATGAAACTTGGACCACACTTAGATGTACCTCAGACTCACATACTTCTGCCGAGAGACAAGCAATATTCCACCCCAACACCACCTAAAATTTAAAATAATTCATAGCTCTAACCCAAAATTGAATTTTTAATCAATTAGTTATAAAAATTATGTTCTAATGTGTTTTAACCCAATCGGCCAATTCTCATTATATATAAACCACATTTTGTCAACCCCCATTCCTAATAGTTTATATTATTTTTACCTTGATTTCCAGCATTCACCACGAAGGCACCTAATGAGTTATCATCATGAAATTTGACATGATGGTACATAATAATATGAAAAATAATCCGACGAGAGGCAAGCGATATTCCACCCCCAACACCCCCTAAAATTGGAATAATTCAGAGCTCTAATCTAAAATTGATGTTTTATTCAAATTAGGCCTAGTTATTAAAATTAAATGTTTTAATGTGTTTTAACCCAATTTGTCTATAGTGGAGTAAAGATTAGGCCTACTAACTATAGTGCAAAATGTGATACCAGCATGAAAATTTTCAATTATGTAGATTTTGTAATGATAAATTTGAAAATAACTGGCTCCACGATGGGGTTTTACTATTTAACTATTATTTAATTAATTAATATTAATTGGTTAATTATGTGACACAAATTTCAAAGTGGCAATAAATTAGTCATGTTTGGAATTAATAAAGAGCATTTTTCACCTCCCCAAAGGAAACAAATACTTTGAAAAAACATATTAAAATATACATACGTTATAGTTAAATATGTTGATTTTGCTGATTTTTAGTTTTTGAACCAAAAGATCAACGTTTAAGTAAATTTCTTCTTACCAATGATATCACAGTGTTCACAAAAGAGCTGGTAACTATAATTAATATATCATTTTTCAATTTTCAATAATAGTAATTACAATATATTTAACACAAACAACAATATGGCGTAAAGATTTCTTACTATGGTACAAAATATGATACCAACTTAAAATTTAGCAATCTTAAAGCTTTTGTAATGAGAAATTCGAAAATAATTAGCTCCAAGCTGAGTGTTTAGAATGTAAGTATTTATTGATTAATTAATTTAGTCCTTAATTTTCAAAGTGAAGAAATATTTGTAGTGTTTGGTATCAATTGGAAGCACTTTTTATCAACATAAAGAAAAAAAATACATAGAAAAAATATATTGAAATAATATGTTATAGTTAAATATGTTGATTTTGTGATATTTTAGTTTTTGAACCAAAAGATCAACTTTAAAGTATTTTTCTTCTACCCAATGATAACATAGTGTTCACAAAAGAACTCGTTTATAATTAGTGTATCATTTTTCAATTTTCAATAATAGTAATTAGCCTACAATATATTTTACACAAATTAACAAATTTTCTTAAATTGCAAATGTTACAGAAACATGTTGTGTGACGTAACAAAATGCATCATTTGACTTGTTTATATCAATCTTAAAGATTTCGTAATAAGAAATTTCGAAAATCACTGGCTCCAGGCTGAGTTTTTGCGATTATATAGTGGTATCTAGCAATATCATCACGCGGGGGATAGTTGCATGTGCCAAACGAATACTTCAATTTCGCTTCACCCAGAGAAAAATAGCTCTGGTGCTTGTTGGTTGTTGGTGCTTGTTGGTGACAAATACTTTCATTTGATACCAAACATGACAAATAATTTATCTTCACTTTAATATTTTGGGACACAATTAAGTAATTAATTTAATTAATCAATTCACAGTTAAAAACTCAAAACTCAATCTGGAGCCAGAGTATTTTCGAAATTCTTATTACAAAATATTTAAGATCGATATCAACAAGTCAAATGATGCATTTTGCTACGTCACACAACAATAACGTGTTTCTGTAACTTTTCAATTCAAGAAAATTTGTTAATTTGTGTAAAATTAATTTTAATTACTTTTATTGAAAATAGAAAATTGATATAATATTATTAATTAAAGTTGACCAGCTCTTTTGTTAACACTGTAATATCATTGGCTAAAAGAAATTTTACTTTTTTAGTTGATCTTTTGGTTCAAAAAGTAAAATCACAAAATCAACATATTTAACAATAACATAAATATATTTCAATATATTTTTTCAATGTATTTTTTTCTTAATGTTGGTGACAAATGCTTTCATTTGATACCAAACATGACAAATTTACCTTCACTTTAATATTTTTGGACACAATTAAGTAATTAATTTAATTAATCAATTCATAGTTAAATACTCAAAACTCAGCCTGGAGCCAGTGATTTTCGAAATTCTTATTACAAAATCTTTAAGGTTGATATAAACAAGTCAAATGATGCATTTTGCTACGTCACACAACATGTTTCTGTAACTTTTCAATTTAAGAAAATTTGTTAATTTGTGTAAAATATATTGTGTGGCAAAACCTACCATCCTGTCTTACAGCCGCCAATTTTTTCGAATTTATTTGGATGGATAAATAAAATCACCGCCTTCTGAATTTTGTAGTAGTCAACTGCAATCTCACCCATCTCTTTTAAAATCAACGTAACGATAATGTCAATCACTTTGCTAATAAAATCTTGTTTAATTAATAAATGATTTCTAGCCAGAAATCGATTTATTAATTACTCTATTTATCTTTTCAATACTAATTATTTTCTATTGCGGGAGAACCTGTTGCTTTACTTTATCAACAGAGGGCAACCCAGAGCCTAAACGCGGGAACACCTTATCTTCACTAGCCTAGAAATACGGTTTATAGCATTCATCTGTAATATCCATTATAATACGTAATTATAAAATAATTTAGTTAATCTAGTAATAGTATCCTATGTCTTCTCCATCCTATAATATTAATCCTTGTTTGGTCGCGCGGGTCTAGAATAGCGTTGGTCTTTTGGGTTCCGAACTACACTAACGACGCCGTCCCCATATACTTAGCATTGAGATAAGGGTCAAAGTGGTTTGCTTCGTGGCCGGCTTGGTAACGTGCATGTGCGCTTTGCATGCTGGGACTGTTCACTTCTTGTGGGCCGGCGACTGAATCTGCAAGGTGGGTTGGAGATTGGCTCCCCACGTTCAAATTACAGTTTTTGTAGAGAATAATCTCTTAGCCAGGCTGAGAGCCTGCCACGTAAATCAACACGGTGTCGCGAGTGTTTTAAGCTATAAAATATAAAAATCCGTTCAGTGGGTTCCTCGCAGTGAACCAAATAATATTTACAGAGCATTAGGTCGGGCAGTGAGCACAGCTAGCCAGTCCGCATCGTGGCTTCAAAACCGACGCGTTTGAGATAACAGAGATACTAGGAAGTTTTGCCTTACGAGAGCGAGCCTAATAATAAGGTTTGTGATTCTGAATACGTGGATCTAAATGCCGATTCGATCGAGAGTATATTTGGCGAATTAGAGGACTTTAGGGAAGTCGCGGCAAATAGCGTGGGTAAGGTTTGGAACTGTGTAGAGCGTCTTCGTGACCAATTCAGTGTCAGAAACAGCGTCAGGACACCTTGAACGAGTGTGTAAGAACCATATCCTTTGTTGGGAATATAACAATCGTCGCGATAACGAGAATTTTTCCGTTTTATTGTAACTATCGTACTTTGCGCCAAAAGTGTAGAGTGTCGGCCATTTTGCTTTATCGAATCGATTTCGATCTGCGAGTTGTGGACGAAGTCGTAACTCGTCGCACCCTTCTGAGGAACAATCGAACCAAGTACAGGCGAGATAGTCGCAGTTGCAAGATTCGATTTTGCATCGGATATTAAAGAACAGTGCGTGGACTTTGGAAGTGAGTTGGGATTCTTGGTGGACCGTGCTAGTGGTTGATTATTATTTCGAGTTGGAGTTAGTGGAGAACAATAACCAGAGAGTGTTTGCGTGCGAGTGAAGCACATATTCAGTCAGGAGTGACCGCACGAGGTGAACGCGGGTAGAGCAAGCGATCTCACGCGGACTAGTGAACTTGATAGAAAACAACAACGCGTCTGATTTGAGACAGTGGATTGTTTCGTACACGCAAACCGAAACGTGAGTCGTGACGAGTGTAGATTTTATAGCGGACAATCGTGGAGCGCTGTGACGTAAGCACGGGGCGGGGTAGTGATGAATGCAAGGTCATCATTACGAAGATAACTTTTGCGATATCGGAGTAGTATAAACAGTTCGAGAAAAGTGGAACCCAGCAGCAGTTATTCGGTCGATTCCTGAGGGGCGTTTCGATTCATGGGCTTTGGTGACCGCACCAGGTCAGAGGGCTACACCTCGTAGATGCTGTCCGAGCATATCTCCAGTTTGAGTCCGGGCGAGCTTTTGGACGTGTGAGATCCTCCCTATCCCAAACTCCAGTGTCGGCCGCTGGAGGATCTTGTCCATTCCTCGTCAACCCGAGGGTCAAGCTGTCTCAGTACATCTACGATGAGTGATCAAAATTGATCAAAATCAATTATTATATAAAAATACTTTGTAACTTTTGAATATTTGATCATCATTCTTTTTTGTTTTAAAACCATATCAATCTTGAATTAGTCGTTTCTGATCAGAACTAGGTAGGCATTTACCTGTACTTAATTTGCCACGTGTTCTACTATAACGTATGATGATTGTTTGATCGACATCTGGACTGTTCTTTTCAGTTGTTAAAAACCTGTATTTCCCTTTCATCTAGTATAATATTTCAGCCAGCTAATTGTCAATCTTCTTTCATAAAAAATCAAACCATAGGATACTTTCCTACATTGTCTGACTATTGCATAAACAGAGTGACCCTTAAATAACTTCAGTATTTACCCAAAAAACCTTATTTTAATAATTGTTTGAGTTAATGAAACCCGTATAAATTATTGCAGAATTAAATTTAGAGTATAAATTGGTTGTAATTAGTAATAATAGTTTTCCAGTATAATTTTCTCATCGGTCTCCGATTGTAGCTAAGCCGAGGCACTTTGAGTAATTAGATCTTGCCAGACTAATTAGATTTTCGATTATATATTTAATCTTTGAGCGCAAAAACTTGAAATAAGTTAAAACTAATAAATTTCAAACCGAGTGAAAGGTCCGTTTTTCCACATTTGGCCCAACAACGTGGGGCTTTAAAAGGGCCTAACCATCCGTTATTCCACAACTGTAATTACTATTATTGAAAATTGAAAAATGATACACTAATTATATTAACAAGTTCTTTTGTGAACACTCTGTTATCATTGGTTAGAAGAAATTTTACTTCAAAGTTGATCTTTTGGTTCAAAAACTAAAAATCACAAAATCAACATATTTAACTATAACATGAATAGGCCTATATTTCAATATATATTTTTTCTAAGTATTTTTTTCTTAATGTTGATAAAAAATGCTTTCAATTGATACCAAACACTACAAATATTTCTTCACTTAGAAAATTTAGTACTAAATTAACTAATTAATGTTAATTAATCAATTAATAGTTAAATACTAAACACTCAGCTTGGAGCCAGTTATTTTCGAATTTCTCATTACAAAAGCTTTGAGACTGCTAACTTTTTGAGTTTTTATCATATTTTGTACCATAGTTAAGACATCTTTATGCCATATTGTCATTTGTGTTAAATATATTGTAATTACTACTCTTGAAAATTGAAAAATGATATATTAATATAGTTACAAGCTCTTTTGTAACATGTGATATCATTGGTTAGAAGAAATTTTACTTTAACGTTGATCTTTTGGTTCAAAAACTAAAAAATCAGCAAAATCAACATATTTAACTATAACTTATGTATATTTCAATAAATTTTTTCAATGTATTTTTTTCCTTTATATAGGTGAGAAATGCTCTTAATTAATACCAAACATGACTAATTTATTGCCACTTTAAAATTCGTGTCACATAATTAACCAATTAATATTAATTAAGTAAATAGTTAAATAATAAGACCCCATCGTGGAGCCAGTTATTTTCAAACTTCTCATTACAAAATCTACATTATTACAAATTTTTATGCTGGTATCACATTTTGCACTATAGTTGTGTTTTAGAAGACACCTTGATTGCACTACTATTCTCATTTCCTAAACCACATTTTTTCAACCCCCATCCCTTATAGTTTATATTATTTTTACCTTGATTTCCAGCATTCACCATGAAGGGACCTAATGAGTTATCAGCATGAAATTTGGCATGATGGTAGCCCTACATACTAATATGAAAAATAATTCACCTAGAGGCAAGCGATATTCCACCCCCAACACCCCCTAAAATTGGAATAATTCATAGCTCTAACCAAAAATTGAATTTTTATTCAAATTAGTAGGCCTAAATTAAAATTATGTTTTAATGTGTTTTAACCCAATCGGCCTATTCTCATTTCCTAAACCACATTTTTTCAACCCCCATCCCTAATAGTTTATATTATTTTTACCTTGATTTCCAGCATTCACCATGAAGGCACCAAATGAGTTATCAGCATGAAATTTGGCATGATGGTACATAATAATATGAAACATAATTATCCGCCAGGAGGCAAGCGATATTTCACGGCCCCACTGTTCAAATACGCCATCTTTGTGACCAAAAGGCTATCCTTTCAACATACTATGGTTATGTGTAGGCCTACTCTATTCTGAAATATGGTATACTGATCTGGGGAAATTGTACAACAGTAAATAGAGTACCTACTACTTCAGCAAAAAAGGATAGTCAGAGCCATAGTAGGTGTAGGGCCAAGAACATCCTGCAAACCAATCTTTAAGAGGCTGCATATTTTAACAGTAGGCCTACCAGGTATCTACATCCATACCAGTATCATGCAAGTAAAAAGAAATGCAAAAATTTTTACCCTAAATAGTGATGTGCACTCTTATCAAACTAGAAGCGCCTCTAATCTACACATAAACAGCTGCAACACAAGTATGGCATAGAAAAGCCCTCATAATAATAGCATAAAGATGTTCAATGCCCTACCTAATGAAATAAAAGATATTAAATCTATACACACCTTTAGTAGGAACCTTAAAACATACCTCATTGAAGGCTGCTATTACAAGTTAACGGAATATATGTACTAGGGCTTGACTAGTGTAACATTGAGAACATGTTTTATGGATACATTTATATGTACTATATTTTTATATAACTTCTCTCTTTTTGTATATATTATCTTTTGTTGTAAAAAATGTAAAATGTCTTAAAATAATTAATGTTAAATTTCTATGTATATGTAAAATGGCTTAGGTGGAAGAACAATCGTGTTGGATTGAACCTCGCCTTTTTGTTGTTAGGTTACATGTTTCTGTATGTATATTAAACAACAAATAAAGTACTATCTATCTATCTATCTACCACCATTAACTTTGGGAAAAACGTTAGGTCGTATTTAATACAATTTTAATATTTTTAATTGCTGATTAAAATTAAGTGTCAATGTGTTATAGTCCGGTCAACAAATCATTCGTGAAACACAAAAACCCAAGACGACATTAACCATAGAAAATTTAATAAAAACATTGTATATTGCCAACTACAGATTGAAACAAAAACAAAGATGGTAGCTTTTGTTTCTAGACAATCTGTTTTAAAGGCACTGTATCCACCTTTACACGTATTTCACGCCTTGATATGAAACAAACAATTGTTGTTGTATTGTATTAACATGTTTGCTATAAAATAAATACTACTACTACTACTACTACTACTACTACTACTACTACTACTACTACTACTACTACTAACAAAAAGATGTAATATCCCCACAAATACAAAAATTTGTAAAAAAAAAAAACGGCAGCCAAGCTCTCCTTCAAAAGTCTTCGGCTGTGAATGCTGTGAGATATAGAAGTTGAGCCAAGCTTTTCATTCTTTCTCCCTAGTTTTGCTTTGAAAAGAAGTAAGATCATTTCGCCTGTTGACGAGCGCCAAGCCAACGATTTTTGTGGTAAAAAAGTAAAAATTTTAAATTCGAAATCATAAGAAAAATTGCTTGGCCATGAACCAAATTCAATGGCCAAGTAATTTTTTTTATGATTTTGTACGCAATTTACCTACAAAAGTGTAAAAAAAACTTAAAAATGCATTATTTTCATTCTATGATTGTTTTGCAAATGTCTCTTTTTTTAATTTGAAATTATTTCATAAAACAATTGTGTTTACATTTTAATTCACTGTCCTCCAATTAACAACCAACTACATAGTAGTTCCACAAATCATATGAGCGAAGAAAGAAATACCCAAAACATCCTACTGCACTAATTACAACCCAAAATAATTTGGGGTTAGAGAAACCCCACGCGAGGAATGGTGTTAAGAATTACCGCGCGAGTGACCGAGGGCCGACAAAAAGCCCAAAATGAATGATTCAAGTTAAAATAAAATAAAACTATTCCTGCTTTGGACAGTGCATTAATTGTGTTTCATAAGCCCTATAGGCCTATTAAATAGACCAACAAAAACATATTCCAAGGAAACCTTGTGAATTTACCGTTTAGCTACACCAAAAGAAACATACCCTCGACAAAAGCTTGACGTGGCGCCAATTGTGGTGTTTGGTATCTCGGATTGGTATGTGAAAGTCACCGAAGATGCAGTTGATGATTTTTGGAACAAGGAAGAAGAACGTCATCACTGCCACACAGATCATGATGTTTGCTACGCTAGGATTTGGTATTTCGAACACCGGCCACATGACAATGTTCTTTGCTGTAAAGAAAATTAGTACCAGTAGGGGCTATATAAGATTACAAAATACAGTACGTACTATGCGGATGCCTAGCCTAAATGGATAGTAAGCCAGATTGTACATTGAGTCAGTAATTTACGGCTAGGATCGGGTTGGCACATACGGAGCATAGGGAATCTAAGTTAGGCCTACGAATGAAGCACACATTGGTTAAAATGATAGTATGAAATATGAATATAATTGTTACCTAGCCCAGGTTAAATATAATAGATCTACGTATTGGAAGTATTATGTGTATTGGGTAGTATTGTGTGTGGCTCATTGGTCTTGTGGTTAGCGTCTCTGTTCGATTCCCACTAAAGTCAGAAGTTTTTAACTTCTGATTTGGACTAAGTCCATCAGTTTTTGTCTTGGGAATTTTTAAACGGTGACTTTGGAGCCGTTCTAGCAACGAGGCACATAATAAATTTAAAGTTGTTATAAATCGGCCTTGCCGATTCTGGCGTTGATCCACGGGTGTTCGCAGTTCGCACTGTCCATACCACTGATTGCTAATACCCTTCCTATTAAAAATAAATAATGATCTTTGGTTGGTTATCGCTCACTCGTCGATTGCGTTGGCCTACAGTGTTGGCTTGGTCGCTTTGGTTTACTGTCCCCCACTGATAATCAGTTACTTATATGACTGAGTAGGTAGACTCTAAATACAAATTTTATTTACTGACCTAGCTCTAAATGTGTGATTGATCCAATCATAATGTTTTTTACTAAAATAGGCCTAGCCCTACTCCAAAATACGCAAAAACAAAAATAAACAAAAAACTACAAAACCTTTTAGGCCCTAAGTTACTAAATTTTAAGTAGGCCTATGAGTATGACTGTATGACTTTCAACTGAAAAGGACTTTCGTTTAAAATAGCAACGTTCAAGCACAGAAGTGTACTCTATTATCTGTGCATTTACCGTAGGCCTAACCCTTCTTGCCGGCCTACGTTGGACTTTCTCTACCTCCAAAACCTCCCCCAACTTATACAGATCCCATGCCGCCGCCCCATACTCCAGGACAGGTCTAACCAAGACCTTATATGCCCAATCTTTAACTTCCCGGCTGGCCCCTCTTAGATTTATCATAACGAAACCCAGAGCCCTATTTCCCTCTTAACAACTTCTTGCACCTGATCCCCCAACCCAAATCCTCTGCCAACATCACCCCTAAGTACTTATACGTTCCTACTTTCTCCATAACAGCCCCCATTAAGTGTATGTCCTACCTAGATTCTACCTTAATTAATCTTTGCGAGAAACCAACCACCTTACATTTACCTATGTTCAAACCCATCTTATTTGCTGTGACCCATTCCTCTATTACCCCCAGATCTGCCTGCAACAGCCTTTAACATCCTCAATCCCCCTTATTGCTCTATACAAAACACAATCATCTGCAAATAATCTTATTCTTGATGTTATTCCCTGCCCTATGTCATTTATAAACAAAATAAACAACAGGTCCTAACACTGAGCCCTGCGGTACCCCCGATGTAACCTCTATACTATGCGACAAGGTACCCCCAACCCTAACCCTCTGAGACCTAGGCCTACCTCTCAAGAAATCTCCAACCCATCTCACCACTCCTTTATCCCCCACCACATTGTTAACCTTCTCCATTAGCAAATCAAGCGAGACTTTATCAAAAGCCTTTTCAAAATCAAGAAAAACAGCATCTACTTCCCCCCACTGTCCAAAATGTCCCCGATATCCTGAACTAATCCTACCAGTTGAGTGTCACAAGAAAAATCTTCCCTGAAACCATGTTGAGCATCCGTGAACCACGCCTCCCCTTCCAATGAGTTCCTAAAGCACCATTCACAATCAGTTCCAAGTCGTAAGGCGCAAGGTCTAAGGCGTAAGGCGCAAGTCGTAAGAAATGCTAGGCGTTTACAACAACCATACCATTTTTCATTGCTCCTGTGTATTGCGCATGCGCGTACAGTCAGCTGTGGAGTTTCCTTGTTCGTGATTGGCTCGTCGTAAGAAACCGTCGTAGAATTGGATTTTGGGCAATTCGTTACGACATAAACCATACGCCTTGCGACTTGGGACGTGTTGTGAACGTTCTGATTGAAATACATACTCGGCAATACAATTGTTACGCCTTAGGCCTTGCGCCTTACGACTTAGAACTGATTGTGAATGATGCTTAACATACCTAGTCTGCAACTACCCTCTCCATAATTTTGCTCCCTACTGAAGTCAAACTAAGTGGCCTATAATTTCCTATTGTACATCTATCGCCCCCCTTATGAATTGGCACCACGAGTCCCTCCCTCCAACCTTCAGGGATCTTGCCCTCACTTAAAGACTTCCTACATAGCCTATATCCCCTAGAAACCTTACCGTGGCATCACCCCCAATTTTAAAAAATCTGCACCCCAAGCCGTCCTGCCCTGGAGCCTTTCCTACAACCATCTTGCCCAACACCCTCTTTACATCCCTATCCGAAATTGTGAGTGGGGTGTCCCCCCTTTCCCCTTGCCACTGCTCTCCTGTATCCCCATTCTCCTGAAACACCCGCACAAGAAAGAGCTGCGAGAAAGGTAACTTACTCAATAAAAGTAAATGGTGGAAGGAGGAAATGATTAATGGACAATTAAAAAGGACATTATGACAGTGTTAAGGGCATGGTAAGGGAACTTGGCTGGGAGACGCTTGAGGATAGGAGAAGAATGGATAGACTGGGTAGTTTTACAGGGTGTCCAGGCACACGAGGGATGGGGGAGAGAATGGCAGCAAAGGGAAGGCTAGCATTACCCCGGGGGGGGACCACTCAGGAAGTATGAGAGAGTAGGCCTATAGGGCCCGGATGGGGGGGAGAACCCCTTCCTTGCCAGGAGGGTGGGGGAAGGAAGGGCCCTCTTGAGGGGATAGTGGGGGATAAAAAGTTAGCGGTTAAAGAAACTTTAAAGTTGCTGCCAAAGGTGAATCCAGACTTAGGGGGAGATGATTGAGGAGAAGGAGCGTCGGGGGACGAAAAGTAAAAAAGAGGCCTCCCGGAAGAGAAGCGGGGAAAATGTACGAAGGGGAAGAAGGGAATCGGAGGGAAAGGGGAGCTGAAGGAGAGAAGGGAAATGAAGATGGGAAAAGGGGAATGAGGGAGATGAAGGGCACCTCCCACCGACAACAAGCCAACAGCGGAGGGAAAGTACAAGAACAACGAAGGTACTTTTTTCCTGGGGGGGGTCTAATTTATATACCGAAAAGGAAAGGATTTCGGGTGCGCTCTTATCGATTGTATCCTAGAACAGCGGGGGCGCATGTAGCCAGGGGAAAAGTTGGGCTAACCTAACGAAAGACACCTTTAACAAAGTAGTAATAACGCAATAGCAGTTTTAAAAGGAGGGGCCTACATAAAATTTGGACCCCCCAGCCGAATAAGTCCCAAAGAATAGGGTAGGCCTGGTACGAGAGAGCCCAGGCCTCAAATCAGCATCAAAACTCCGCACCACGACAACTATACGCTACCCTAGGCAGCACCCCCAAAGGGCTAGGGCCAAGATAGGTCCCTGGGCCAAGGGCAAAGGCCTTTTGCTTAGGCAGCCCTATGTCCTGACAGGTTAGGCAGGGGCTAGCCGTAGTTATGGCCCCTACAAACACAACTAGGCCCTAGGGCCTAGGCAAGGATTCTAGTTCCCAGTAGGCCTAGGGCCTAGACCTATGCTCTAAGGTAGGCCAAAACTTTGGGCCTATCCTAGCTAGCCCTACCCTACACAAAAGGGCCAGCCCCTAGCAAAGGTCTAGCCTACATTTTTCCTGAAAATTTGAGGTTTTATTTTTTACAAGCCCTGGGCCGATGTATTTTTTCAGTTTACCGAAACTATTTATAAGAAAAACACTTATCTGTTTGTGAAAAGTTAATAATTTTAATATTCGTATTTTTTACTATTCTCCCTACTCGAAAAAAACATTTTAAACCACCAAACAAAGTGACAGTACATTTTGTACTTTTTATTTTTAACTTTGGGTTTTGGAGACCTGAGTCCTGCTCGTTTCTTCTCGTCCCAAAGCTCGATTCTCAAAACAAACAACTGAGCATCAGATCAGGGATCGCGGATAAAAGTAAATTTTTCGTGTTTTATTCTTCCATAGAGGGTAATTTTTATCTTATTATCCCATTTACAATCTTATTATAATTTTTTTTTATAGAAATACGGACTCAAATTTCTGCTAATTTTACTTTCAGAATAGGCTAGGCGTCGCCTGTGGTACGGGTTTCAGAAAATCAATTTTGAGAAAGCTTTCCTAACCTTACATGCAGGGATGGCACACAGGGGCCCAGGTAGGCGGTCTCCCTCAGCAGTTAAAACTTTAGACCCCTAGTAGGCCCCCCCCCCCCCCCTTTTTAAAAAAATTTCTTTAAGCCCCCCCCCCCCCCCCCCCTACCCCACTTGGGTAGTTTGCTAAGCTGTAAAAGGGTAATTTTTGTATAGGGGCCGGCCAGTTCCTGGTTTTAGTAGTAGTGGTAGTATACTTTATTAGAAAAAATTTTTGCATTTTACAGGGTCATACAAAACCCCATTTTCATACATACATCATAATTCTGTATATAATTAAAAAAAAAATCAAATTTACCACCATAAAAAAACATATGCCCACAAAATAGGGCTATAAATTGACCATTATTAAGCCCTAACTCTTGCAAATCTCCATTTTTAATTTACTGTTATGTAAAAAATACTTGCAGCACTTAAAGAACATCAAGGGGCAAAATTATAGATTTTTTTAGACTTGTAACAAAAAAACAATAATAAGAAAAAACAATACAATACTGGTTAGGCATTTTAATTTTTCACTTCAGGCACAACTTTTGGCACTTCTTTTTTGGGGGAGTTCCAAATCTTGTTTGTAATTTTTCAGCATAATCAACCCCAAAAACCCCTTTTTTAAATTTCAAGTGCTGTCGTGTTACCTTTAATTAGGCCAAAGGACCATAGACCTAGTGTCTTGTCTAGGCTTAACCTGGAGCACAATATAGATGCCTTGCGATTTATTTTGGTTTTGGGGAATTTGGTTTTTTTTGCTTTTTATTGTAAGCAGAAGCTAGGCCTAACGGTTTTGTTTTTTTGTTTTAGGGTCATGTTTTCCTCAAGTGCGTACCCGGAGGGTAAAACCCACTCAAGAAATTTCCCAAAAATTTTTCAAGTTTATCAGATCACATGAATTGAGTTGTTCCTGCCATCACAAGGGAACCCAGTCTCTTTAACCAAAAAGGAGTGGTAAAAGTTGGCTCCCCCTTTTGAGTCTGTTGTCCACTTTATCTAGGCTAAAATTTTTTGTAGAAAAAAGTTTAAGTATGGGGAGGTAGGAGAAAATTCTTGAAAAAAAAATTTTTTCAACATTCCAAAACATCTGATTTTTTTTCAGAACTTTTTTTTTAAAAAAAAAAAAGTTGGCCTAACCCCTTGGAAACCTTAACCAATTTCAAAAATTTCAGATCCTTTTTTGGGGTTCTAGTCCCTTTTTCA
>JAMZAV010012167.1:0-19301 GCA_024449915.1 Sweltsa coloradensis
GGGTTTTTCCTTTTGTTTTTTTTTTTTGGCAGAAACGGGTTTTTAAAAAAAAAATACATTTGATCAAACGGCAAAAAACCATTATTAAAATTTTTTAAAAATTCCCCCAAATTGAAATTTCGGTTCACCCATTCGATGTTATCACGGGAGCCAAAAAACCATTACTTTTTTGTAAATTTTAGCTTGAAAGAGACACCTTAACCCCTTAAACCCCTTTAAAACCATAATATTTCTTTTGTAAGCGTCTTTCCCCAGAAGGTTTTTCCACTTTCCATTTATTTGGGGTTTTACGAGGGGGGTAGGAAAAATCACTTTTTTTTGAAAACCCTCAGCTGAAAAATAAATGAATTTTATCTCGTAATTTGGAAACTTTTGTAATTTCGTTTTTTAATTTGAGGGGCAATACCGGAATTTATTTGATTTTTTTGGCCTTTACTTAAGCCGTATATTGTTATAATTTTATTCACAAATTTTTTATTCCCCCCCGGGGGGCGGGGGGGGGGGGGGGGGGGGGCTCCCCCGCCCAAGGGAAAATAATTTTTTTGCGGGTTCCTGCAAAATAAATTATCAAACTCATTTGTTAAAATTTGTGTTTGTACGCCTTTGAAAATTTAAAAAACATTGCTCACTTTTAAAAAACCCCCCCCCCCCCCCCCAAATGCAGCAAAAATTTTTTAAAGTTAAAGTTATTGGATGGCCCCGGGCCCCTTTCACTAAACTTTTTATATAGACCTATATATAATGCGCATATAACTAATATTACGCTAGTAAGTCCTAAAATTGTTTTGTTTTTGTTTTGGTTGGATTATAATAGACCCCATAAATAATTAAGTTTTTTTGGCAGTTCCAGCAGCATTGGTACAAATCTCTGGCATAAAAATAAAAAATCAAGGTAGGATAGTTTACTTCAATGCCTCCATTATTTAAAAAACTAAATTATGAACTATTTTATTAAAATAAATAATAATTAAAAAAAAACCATATCTATACCAATTATCAATATCCCTTTAATAACTTGAAATAATATATACTGGGTTTACAGATTTTTGGTTTAGAAGTTGCCCCAAAGACGGTGCATAGCTCTTGGGCCGTTTGGCCTATACCGCCTACGCACACATTGTAAATTTAATAAATAAATTCCATTATGGTTTATCGTTCATCGGTTGGTGGTATCCATGAAACTGGAAAGTTGTGAAAAAGTGTCCAAGGAATGGGAATAAAAACTCCCATCAAACCCCCATATTGCACGGAAAATATCACATTCAGACTTTTTCTTTCATTACACATCAAAAAAAAGTGTTGCTAATTTTAGACCTTTTGGCTTGCTAAAAAAAAAAACAGATCGAGTAAATTCATTCTGGAGTTGCCGTGACGCTACAATAGCATTGGTTTAACATTGAAGCCGCCATGCAGCCGGGCCCCGGGATTGCCTTGGAGCGTTCTCCACTTGACCGCCAGATGTCGCCCCTTTGCTTTTAAAAGCGATCGAAAAATACCAATTTGACATTTGTTTGGAGGGGTCATGGTGGATCAAAAATTTTTTTTTTGTTGTTCTAAATTCATAAAAGTTACCTAATGACCCTTTATTTTTTAGCCTAAAAGTGGTTTTCCCCTCGGACTCGGGTTACTGCATCCTCCCTTTAATTTTAATTTCAGTTAAACCTAAAAATTTAAACTCCCTTTACACCGTTGATATAGATGAAACACTAACTATGATTCTTTGTGAAGCTTACTTTTTATAAGTTATACTCGTGTTGTTGAGAGTCAGCAGGAAAAACCAATTTTACCCTCGCGGGGACAGACAAGTGAGAACTGTTTGGGGTTTTCCGAGTTTTAATTTTAAAACACTTTCCAAAAACAGTTTACGGCAAACTGGAAAAAAAACCCTTTGCAACTCGAAAAAATAATTTTTCGCGATGAAGTCACTTTTCAATGGATTCAATCAATCAACGTTTTTGTTATTTTAGGAATGAGAATAAATTTGTAGATTTGAAACGTTTGAAATCCCCAAAAAAACGGTATTAAAAAAATGTACTACATATTTTTTTTATCAATGCTACGTTACGTACTGCAGTGGCGTATACAGGATTCATAAAGGGGGGGGGGTCTAACCAATTAATTGATAGATGTACCGAAGGCTAAGTGGGGGGTCCGGGGGGCTTGCTCCCCCCCCCCCGGAAAAAATTCTCTTTAAGGTCATTTTGGTGAAAATCTGTATACTTTTGAAAGCATCACAATGACTCAGCATTTTCTCTACTAGGAAAACGCTTAAGTCCCGCCGCGTTGATGGATGAGCGGGATTGGTGCATTGAGGGAAATATAGATTTTTCACAAAAAACATACATTTTCAAACAATGCAATGGGAAAAAATCATATTTATTTATCAAACAAAACAAAAATTATAAAATCCGTCTTAATAATGTAAAGATGTATTGTTTTTTAATCTTAAACACCTTTCACTTTTAAAAGAAAATGAAAATTATAAAAGCCTTAGCATTATCTCAGCTTCATATCAAAATCGTAACATTGCAATTATAAATTAAGAGAAATAATTGTTCGATTGTTCTTAAATTTCACACGAATACAATAATTCATAAAATTGCGGTTCTGTGAAAAAATCATTGCATTCGGATAAAGCATGTAGGTGTTATAAGTCGAAGAATGTTTAAGAAAAATTTAAATCGTAAAATTACAATTTTCATAAGAAATAATTTTCCGATTGCACTCAAATTTAACAGGAATATATTAATTTATAAAATTAAGGGTCTGTAAAAAAATCATTACAATTGGAGAAAGCATGTAGGTGTTATAAGTCGAAGAATTTTTTTTTAAATCGAAAAAAAAGTAAAATTGCGATTTCATAAGAAATAATTTTTTGGTCGATATTTCTAATCGTGCAGTTCTAAGTTCAGAGATTTCGAAGGCCTCCTTAAAATTTCATAGCAATTGGATTATTGATTTAGCCTGAATTAAGCTAACAAACACACAAAAATACAAACAGAAACAAAAAGAATAACGAAAAAAAATCGTAAAATTGCTATTTTCATGAGAAATAATCTTTCGATTGCGCCCACAAACGTGGCAGTTCTAAACCCAAAGATTTCAAAGCCCTCCAGAAAATTTTATCGAAATTGGAGTATCGGTTATCTGGAATCGTGTTAACAAACACACAAAAATACAAACAGAAAAAAAACAAGAAAACTCGAAAAAAAGTAAAATTGCGATTTTCATGAGAAATAATTTTTCGATCGATTTTTGAACCGTGCAGTTCTAAGTTCAGAGATTTCAAAGACCTCCACAAAATTTCATCGCAATTGGAGTATCGGTTTAGCCGGAATCGTGTGGACAAACACAAAAAATACAAAAAGAAAAAAAAACATTCCGGATTTTTTTCTCCAGTGTAGTAGAATGGAATCTTCGCTTCGCTCGCTACGCTCATCCAACTAAAATCCTGTTATAAATCTAAAAGTTTTTTCTTTCAAGGTTATTTTGTGAAAATATGAAAAACGTTTTAAAGAGAAACGACATTTTATCTACTAAAATTCTGTTTTTATCCACTTTTTTAACCTAAATTGTTTCTCTTTCAACTTTCAAGATCATTTTAGTGAAAATCTGTGCGTTTTAAAGCATAACAATAACAAACTTATATCTACTAAAATCCTCTTTTTGGTCAGATGGTAATTTGCCTATAGTTAAAGTGCATTCACACTTTTTTTGCAAAAGGGGGGTTTTGTCGTAAGGCATTCTCGAATGAAAATGTATCTTATTTTGCTAGGCTTACACATTGTTGTTTTTTCAACATCCAGGCTAAAGCATGCATAGTCGTGGTTGCAGAATAGTTCAAACCTCGGTTCAAACTACAAAGTATGGAACTTTATTTACAGTTTTTAATAGTACGGAATATTCAGGATATTTTGTGCATATTTATAGTTTTGACACAGCGTAAATGATATGCTGCTTAAATGCAGCTTTTTCAATAATCAACACCATTCTTGCTAAAAATTTAAACAAACAATCACCATCTACAAATAGGGAACCTGTGTTGCAGCTTGCAATATTTAAAATATGGTCGTTGTATTTAGATGAATGAGTCTTGAGGGCCACGTTCCGAGATGTAAGTGCATACAATCACAGATAGCCTGGATTGGCACCGGATATAATACGAGAAGAAAACTTCCATGAGAGTGATTACCGGTACTGATCAGTGTATTCTGGTCAAAAGTCCAAGATACAAACCGATCTTATAGAAATCAATCCAGAAATTAAAAAATCCATCCATCTCCAATATCCTAAGGCACTATGTTCACCGTGTGTTAAATGTGGAGCACACAACACTAATCACCATGCCATGTGGGCGCTCTGGGTGTCTTGTTTGGTCATAGCCTAATTATATTATATTATTTATTTCGAAATTGTACAAATATCATAAATTAAGCTATAACAACTCCATAGAAAGTTAAAAAGGGCCATAAGGCCCTAGTCACAAAGTTGTCTAACTTACTATGCCTAAGTTATACCACTTAAAACACATTATAAAATTGCATGGAAATGAATACCCCGCTGGGATGGATTCGTTTAATTTCTGGATTGATTACTATAAAATCAAAATAAATTGATTTTTTACATTTAGATTTTCTTAAAATGTTCGAAATTGACAACTTTGTTATTTTTTCCTGGATGACAAACAATATTGAAAATCTACTAATATAGGGACTGTCTATGTATGCTTTTTGATAACAATGTAAAGTTTCATATGCACAGGGTGCTTCCTGGCCGAGCGAACAGCTATTTGCTTACGTTAAAATAAAAGATAGCAAACCCACTCACTTCTTATTTTGATCAATTACATTCATATTATAGTTGTTAGTTTCCAAGGCGAGACGAACATTTGTTCACTCGTATATTCCGCTTGATAACGAAACGAGGAGCAGTAAAACGTGTAGCGATGTGTCTCTAATTGAAAGCCTAGCTACTACACTAACGCGACAAGTAGAGTGACGACACAATGGCCTACTTACATGTTTATCACCGGCGAGGAGTGGTGTGTGCGCCTGTAACAGACAGAAAACAAACAACATCAGTAAACGTTCTTTGGGTTTGAAATACTAGTTTCAGTTTTAACACAATCTGCAAAAAAGACACTCATATTGTAAGAGTTCAGGACATGTTGGAAAATCATGCCCCACTCGGTAACTAGTACCAAATACTGTAGAGTGTAGACACCCGCTAGTAAATAGCGATCGCCGGATGTGTGCGAACACTGACCAAGTACGTTCTACATAACACATTGAGCCAACACCAACAGCATGGAGCCTGGGCGGGGGAGTTGTAAGCACTTGAGAAACATACAGTTCAGTATACACTATTGGAATAATCAAAATAAATAATTCCAGGGCTTTCGTGTAAAAGTCGAACTGACGGCGAATAAGCGGGGCATCACTGTGGTATGAGCCCGAAGGTAAAATATTGTAGGTAAATATAGGCCTAACTATGTAATTACTGTTGTCTGATAAACATTTGGATAACGTTTGGTATATAAAAAAAATATGTGTAAATTCATTAATGGATTCATTGATTGTAGCAAATATTTTTATAATTACTTCGTTAATAAATTTCAATCAAATTCCTAGTATTCTCAATTGTGAAATTGTACAGCGGTTGGTAATCATCAGCATCAGGCCGGAATTATTGAATCTCGAGTGTAGAAATATCGATTTCTGGAAAAAATTATGGCACAAGCTGAAAAATGGAAAATGGAAAAAATATTTTGGGGCAAATAAGCGCAAAAACAAGCCATTTACGAAAAAATGAACAGATGGAAGGACCGGCGCCCCTGGTCCTATCACCTCTTGGAACCTGGCAATCTGTTCCGCTCAAGCCCACGTAAATCTGTTTCATTCAACCAGACCAGAGTTTAGCTGCACTCGCCATCCCTCATTTGTCATGACCTCTAATTAGAGCCACTTGAATGTTCTCCCCCCGCCCTTTTGCTGGGGCTTTTGAGATGTGTCGCGTGGCCATGAGGCCAACTTTTTCTATCACCTCTTGGAACCTGGCAATCTGTTCGCCTCTTTGCCCACGTAAAAATAAACAGCTTTAAACAGCTTCAAGGAGGTAAACTGCGCAAAACAATCATGACATTGACCAATACAAAGCGCACTGATAATTATTATTCCATTGCACGGACGGATTGGAATTTTGTGGAACATCAAAGAAAGGCAGAGGTTTGAAAAGTTGACTTGGAAAATTTTAAAATTTATAATAATAAAAAAAGGGACACCTTTAAAACAATTGAAGCAAATGACTACGGAACTACCTATCCCAATAATTCGGATAATTTTTCAATCGTTTTGGGTTTGTAAGGAAGAATCGTAGCAAATCGATCGAACTTTTAGTTAGATTGTCGGTGGCGGGGTTCTAGCCTATATCGTATCCGATAATCGTTTTGGGTTTGCAGTGGAAAAACGCAATAATTGCCCCCGGGTTCTGAAATATTCAAAACATTTAAAAATTAAACCCCTCACCCTTGCACTTAGTTGAGGTGACGGGTGACACCATCCTCATTATTTTAATTTTTCCAGCATATTTATAGACGAGACACGTGATTTTCTACAATGATGGTACTTACTACATTTTACTTTCGACTACGGTACGAAAAAGGAGAGACGGTGATAAAATGACAGAATGGTTCATAAACCCAGAAGAAATTCTGTCCCTCAAAACGTTTTTTACGTCGTCAAGATATTAAAAATTAATTAGGGGTTCAAAATGTTGACAGACTTAAATAAAAGGGTTCTTTTGGCGTAGTAGAAAACAATTATCTATTTTTAAAAATTTAAAAAATCTTAAATGTGAAAGCGAAGTTCTGCAAAATTTAGTTGTTTCTTGTTACTGCAACATTAATAAGTTGGTATACCTACTTAAGCGAATAAGGCATTTATCAAAGTTTTTTTATCTAGCCAAAATAATTGGCTTTGTCGATGAGATACGTTAAGTATTTTGCTATTGATTCAGATAACCGGTACTGGTACCGTAGGAAATCGATAATGCATCTATTATGTATTCCTTTCTTAGCCAGCCATACGTGTAGGCCTAAGGCCCTATGAATACGGGGGAATCGAGTCTCGCATCTTAGTGAGAGAACGGAATCCAAACATTCAGGATTGTCGAGTGTAGAATATACAAATAAGTTTTTTGGGGTTGGAACACATAAACGTGGATTGAATATTTCGCAATAATTATTAATTAATAATTATTCTTTGCAAAAGTGTGGATATCAAGGGAAAAGCATCTTTACAAACATTCATGCAAAAATGTATTGATATTTTACAAAACCATTCAGATGAAATCATAAACCCCTAAGCGCGTGCGGCGTGCATAATAAATATACAATAGCGGAACGTGATTCCGATAAAATCCGATAGAGTGAGTGTTCTCTCGAGTCTATTTTTATGTGGGTCATTGGCCGCATAGTATCAAGCTTTTCCGTTTACTCATTGCGACATTAGGGGTTTGGTTAGATTTACTTTCAAACAAAGCCCCAACCACGCTTGGGTGGGTGGATTATTTTTCCGAATTGTGGCAAAAGGGGAACTGCAGCGCCTGAGTCAACATAGCGGGTCCCCGAAGCATAATGGGACGGCCGCCAGCTTCCTCTGCCTAGCGCATTATCCCTGATGAACGTTTACGCTATAACGACGACACTGGATTACATTACAGTCGAAGCAATACGTCGCGCCAGAGACACCGGGCAATTAATGAGCTGGTAATTGTTAAATCGGTCCGCGAGGTTGTTTGAGGTGCGTTATTGATATCTGAGGGGTGGTTATTGCCCCTAGAGCGGTGTTCAACGCGTACAGTGCGAGATGGATGGCCTCATTATTTTATCACCTGGGTCCATATTGCCGTGCTCTAACCTGGTACTTGGCTCGAGTTATGACGTAGGCTAACAAGTCGATTTTGATGCGAATTTTAACAAGTATCATACTGGTTGCCTGAGTGTCTATTTATTTTACTAACCTGCGACGACACTCGATCGACTGTGACAACTTGTCTAAGTAGAACCCAAGGGCCATGAACTTCACTGACCGCAAAAATGTACAAGACTACCGCTCTGAGCGTTATTATTGAATTTACAAATATATGTGCTCAAAATGCATCCCCCCAAACACAACTCAAATTACTTAATTATGCTTCAATAAAATATATATAGAACAACAAAATCTTGAAAATTTAAAGTTTTGCTCTGTGGCTCATGTGTCCCCTTGATGTCCAAACATTGCATATGGCTGATAGTGGAGGTTAACTGCAGCCCAAACACATTTTAAAACACTGCAGTCAACATTTAAGCCATCTCTCTACGACTTTGAAAAACACCTATCCGAGGGAGGGACACCAGCCACGTAGCTAACATCCAACCATAAATAAATCCCACCATCAACGACAGGCAAGAAATCAACGGCGTTTAGTCAACGTGGCTGGTCTGATTTTCAACGGTCGTATTATTAGAAGGAAGGCTTCGCAACGCTTTTCTAGGCGCGTTGTTGGATGAGCGTAATTAGTGCATTGAGCTGCCATGTGGTATGCAGATTTTCTTTGGTTTCTGTGAAAAAAATCTTATTAATTCGAAGAAAGAACGACAAAAATCGTAATTAAAAATTACAAAAATTGCAAAATGGGGAGGAGGGGGGTGGGGAGGGCGGATTTTCACGAGAACTAATGTTTTTTATTGCGCTCAATGTTTCACACGATATATTAATTCATAAAGGCCTAATTAAGATTCTGTTAAAAAATCCATTAGCAATCGGATACAATCAATGTAGGTGTTATAAGTCGAAGAATTGTTTTTAAAAAAGAAAAATCTAAATTCTATTTTCATGAGAAATAACTGTTCGATTGAGCTCAAATTTCACAAAAAAACAGATATCTTAATTAAAATTAAGGTTCCATAAAATTAGGTTCTGTAGAAAAAAATGATTACAATATTCGATTGTAATAGTTACACTGTTGTCTAAAACAACATACACTTAACAATCGAGATAAAGCATGGTGGTGTTATAAGTCGATGGTGAATTTTTAAAAAATCGTAAAAAATCGTAAAATTGTGCGTATTTTCATGAGAAACAATTTTCGTGTGATTGGAGCTCAAAACGTGACAGTTTCTAAGTTCAGAAAAAGATTTGCGAAGGTCTCCAGAAAATTGTCAACGCAATTGAGTAGGCCTATCGGTTTTATGCCTGGAATCGTGGTTAAGAGACACACACACAAAATAGTGCATTCAGGATTTTTTTCTCCGGTGTAGTGGCATCTTCGCTCCGCTCATCCAATTAGTAGTTTTAGCATTGACATTGACTTTAGGGTCGTAGGCAAAATGCTACAGATTTCAAAGCCAAGTGTAGGTGCGCTGGATCTGTTTTTTCAAACATCGTATGGTTCCCTGTAACCAAACCCTTGATAATCTATTTCATTATTTTATTTTTTAATACTGTGGGTGTTTGCGTTGATCGCCGGGCCGTATGAAGCGGACTCGAACAGGTCGGTTCGGCTCCCGATTATTTTCCCTACGCATAGACATTTTCACTGGGGGCAAGAATTTGGGTTCAAGGTATCGCCTTGCGTACGCCAATTTGCGTGTGCAATAAGTAGCCTGCCATCATTCTCCATCAAGTAGTTTTGACGCTAAGAGAAATACGCCACATTTCTCCTAGTCAACGCTGCCTCCCCAGGTGCCTATACAGGATGGCATGTTCGTTTTTTCCGCCCGTGAAGCAATTACGTCTCTTTTACCTCCATTCCTGTAACTCATTTCCAATACAAATTCCCACCATGACTCTGCCAAGGCCTGGCCGCCGCCACACGATGATGTACGCTAGCTCCACACATAAGATTGCAGACAAGTGAAAAGATCATAAAGTGAAAGAAATATTTTCGGTTGTCGGGTGCAGCAAGTGAAGGTAATTATGTAACATCGTGCTGAGATCCGGGAATAAGTTAGTTTTTGCCCTTATGTCTTACTTCTAAAATATTTTCTATCACTGCACCAACTATCACATCTATCTGCATGCTTGTTCTATAAAGCGTTTCCAAAGAGAGACTCTATTAGAGTTTATGGTCTCCGGTGTCAGGGTTAGGCTTCGTAAAATGAGGGACGTTCGGACGAGTTCACAAGTGGGTGGTGGAGCGCCCGCTTTGCGGGCGACCGAATATAAAACCGAGGACATACATTATATCAGATGGTGAAATGTAGGCAAATGTAAAAAATGTATGACCCGTAATGTTAACGAAAGTTTAATAACACTAATTTGACCCAGAAACTAAAACAATATACGGTGCCAAACTATATTGTAAGAGATCTCATTTTTGTTTGTTTCTATGGGTGTTTAGTGGCTATCAAAAAAATACACTTACATAATTTGTGAATAAGCCTATAATTTTAAAAGAGACGTGAGAACATTATCATTCATAAACAGAACATATCTTAGTGGAGAGATCATTGATAATATGGATACTTGCATTTTGTAAAAATCTATTCGGTAGGGACTAGAGGCCTACTACATTATTTCATATATATAAACAAAGTTCGAAATTGGTCTTTGTAACATTGCTGCGTCAATTAATCGCAGACTGGAAACTGGAAATATCAATTCATTTTGTATTGTCACAGTTATTATCTGCCCTCGGGCCTCGTTTGTTACATTATTTGGCGATGTGGAAAGACGCAATAACTGGTCCAGAGGCACAAGCGGCCGGACTCTCGGCAACACCGATTGACTATTAGTCCTACCTATGCTATTACATTATATCCTCATGATATTGATGCTGTATGGAATAACCACTTCCATCGCTGCGGAACGGATTACGCAAATCGCCGAGCTTGTTCGTAGCCCGACTCGAGCCGGCCGCCCGCTGTGATTTGCAAATGCCACGCGCCGCACTCCGACCGGCTAATCTGATAGGAAATTAAATTTGTCCGAACCGTTGGGAAGCATTATTATCGGCAGCGATCCGGGTGGCCTTGGCCGTGGCATGGCGATACGGCAAGCTAAGTTGCAGCACACCGCACCGGGGCACGGCCATTATTTACTGCGTAGTAGGGCCTGCGTTATGTGCGTGTACGTGCACGTTTGTGCACGTTGCGAGGGAAGGAAATTAATTATTTGGGAATCTGATGCATAGGTTCCTAGAAATAGCTCTGTCTTTGTACAATCAAACAGGATGCAAAATCAAACAGTTTCTTGTCTTCTACAATACAGTCTCATACAAGTATCAAACATAATAATCTTCTACGAAATGCTGAATGGAAAGTCCACTTTGAAATTTGGCTTTAGGCCTAACTAATTATAGTTTTATCTGTTGGTCATATATTTCGTGGTTTGTACTGTAAGAACCAAATATAAACAAAGTGAACAAAGGGTGTATAATTTGAAATCAGGGACTAGAAAACATCCCATGAAAAAAAAAACAAAGCGCTAGCAGGTAGTGGGGGGTGTTTCATCCGAATAAACAATACTTATAAGTATGATACTACGCTATTTATAGCATACACGTACCAACACGACTTAAATTTAATCAAAATCAATGATTGAAGCAAACCGGTAAGAATCTCTTTATTGTTGACTACAGATATGCAAATGTGTCGTCCACTGTTAGCGCTTAGAAGGAACTAAATTATTATTCACAGGCCTCCACAAAAATTATGTAAAAGTAGGTCCTACCGAGTAGCGATGAGATTGCTTTTGGCTAATCCTAAACAGTTATATTATGCCTTGTAGGTAATAAATTGAGTACCTAAGAATATTTTGCTGAAATATGGTTTTTTTATAATATGTTCGGCTGAAGTATAATAGGAACAAATATAACAGATACAGGCATGGCCTAGTACCCTAATAGTGAGTCTTGTCTGATGCTTATTGCCAACTTACTCCAAGATAACCTTAGAAACGCTTGCTGATAAAGTGTGGGTCCGTCAAGTAGCAGATCGTCTGCCAGCCGACAACGTGTTGTGCACGGAGGGACGAGGGACGCCAATGAATGATGCATGCATGGAAAAAAAAAAAAAAAAAAAAAAAAAAAAAAGTAGACCTTAGGTGTTTATCCCCGTGCAATTAACAAATTCTTGCTCGCGCGCAACTCGCAAATTGTATAGTGTCATTTGTTTTCCAGTAGGGCCCTCGCTTTGCGCGTGAAGAGTGATCCGTGATGCGGGGTGTGGGGGCGTTGTAAATGCCTGGTGGGTGTATTCATAGCATGGGCAGAGAGGTGTTGCCGGACAGTGTGTGGACCTTGTATGGTCTCGAGTATTTCCTGGAGGGTCAAACTGATGCTTAGACCAACGAACGAGTAGATCCGCGTATTTCCGATCGTTATTGCTCTCGCACAATATCACATATCAGAATAGCCTCGTAGCACCCAACACGTTCACACCGTTTTTTATTTCACATTCCATTAATTAAATGTGCAGTTTTGGTAACAAACGATTAGGGCCAATATTACCGTGGAATACAACGACCAATATATCTCGGCAAATAAATTATTACATAATCCCTGTGCGTGACTATGGGAATAATTGCTTTGTCGCTAGTTATAAAGAGTCAATTTAAACCAAGAGTCAGAGACAGTGTTGGTTTCATGATTACAGAGCGTGCATTGTGTCATGCATGGGCTTTACGTGAACCCTGGAATAAATAGACCGTTAGAAACACCAAAAACGCTTCGACTATTATTACAAGCCGTGCACTGTTGAAAACAAAAATACCACTACAAATAGGTTAATAGTTATATAGTTTTGTGGCTGTTTGATGCGCTTAAAGTGTTAGTATTGGTGTTCTTGTCCACTATCATAATAAAAACAAGTAGTTACCGCGATATACTTCTAGAATTAATGCTTCTAGTGGGCAAGCTGTGGCTGTAATCCTACAGTACAGGGCCTAAGACTAAGAAGCATTGGGACTATGTAACGTGGCTAGTCTGTTAGGGATTTAAAAAGGTTTCCATTTTTCCCGCTATAATTGATAAAAACGCGTTTTTCTATTAGTTTCGGAACTCTAACAAATTAGGCATGATGCAAATTGATACAATTAATTAATGTAGGTATACACGAATAATGCTTATTTGACGTTAATTTAGGCA
The DNA here is from genome assembly GCA_024449915.1 of Sweltsa coloradensis. Taxonomy (NCBI): domain Eukaryota; kingdom Metazoa; phylum Arthropoda; class Insecta; order Plecoptera; family Chloroperlidae; genus Sweltsa; species Sweltsa coloradensis. The sequence continues at coordinate 13,129 of JAMZAV010012167.1, forward strand.
TGGCCCTGTATTTTACCTGTCAACCATTTTTTTCGTCAAATCGTGTTAAAAATAAAATCATTAACTTTAGTTATTAATTATTATGTTTTCATAGAGTTACATATTCGGGTTACACATTTTTTCTACCTGTTTAGATTCTCACCTGAAAGGAACGTTTACTGTGACCGGTCATGCAGATGCCTAGGCCTATATAGTTTAGGAGACTTATGGAGGTTAGTACCATTTATCAGTAGGCCTTAGTATGTTTTAATTCGAATCTTTCGCATTTTACACATTTACACACACACATTTTTTACGAATTTTTTAATAACATTTACTATTTTCATCTAGTGCTTGCTCATGCGCGGACTCTGTAGATGACACCAATAAATGAACAATTGTTGTGCCTCAGCCATTTGCAGGGTTCAGCACAGTCTTACATGTATGTTTATTTTCCTAATTGGGGGGGGTTTGGTAAGTTGAATCATGTCATCGTTTATCAGAATGTGAGAATTAATTGTATGTTCGTAATTCGTCTACAAAAATAGTTTACTTTCTAATATAACAATCACTATTTGTAGTAGGGCGCAAAGCCTAGTTAGGACGGGAGGTCTGGGACTATTTTATACAATTAAATATATCAAACTAGACCGCGCTCAGCGAACAGGCTTTTTCAAGTGCGCGTTTCTGGATGAGCTTTTTGGAATATTTCCTGTCGCAATTATTACGTTTTAGTGTGTGAATCTCATTACTTTTTCAAAAGTTTGCTTGATATTACTTGGTTAATATATACACACTGTAAAAGGCATATATTAAAACCTTTATTCCTATGAATTTTAACCACTATTCTTTCAAGAGGTACTACATCACCAAAATCTTTATGTCAATGTAAAATATGAACGTTGTGCCCCACCCTTTGTTGGTCAGCAATCTGCCCAAATATCACGAAAAATATCGTATTAAAACCGTGACAAAATCTTAAAGATACGATTTCTATACGAAATATTTTTTTCAATGTCTCTAAATCATACTGTAGGCCTTATATAAATTTCCAGTGATTTTAAACGTTCCCATAAAATTTATCAATATCAGGAGTAGCCGTTTGCCTGAAATAAAACGAAAATATCCTCATTAAAAAATGAAAACCAAATCGTTACAAGTACCTGATAATCATTAGAAATGATTTGATCGATTATACCCAAAAACGTGGCAGGGTCCTAACGTTCAGAGATTTTCGAAGTGGTCCCCTTCACTTTCATCAAGATCGCTTATGCTCGTTTGTCCGGTAGAGAGCGCAACACAACAGACAAAAACAAAACACCCGAGCTATTTTTCTGGGGTAACGTAAGTGAAAAAAAACATAACACAATAGGAATTGAAGTCTTCGCTTCGCTCATCCAATTGATACAATTTATTCAATTTTAAAGTGACTATCAATAATGCGCAGGCCTACAATTATGAAAGATGCTGAGACTGAAATGAACTCGTAACTTGTTAAAGAAAATATATATTTAAATTTAATTTTAATGTGTAATTTCAGTCATTTTTCTTTTTTTTCTATATCCTCCCTTTTTGGGAAAGTTTCGAACGACATCAAGTAGTGGTTAGGCCTACGCGTTTTTAGCTGTGTTTTATTTCACATGAGAAATATGTCATAGAACGCCAGTTGAAAACATATATACTCTTACTTTTACTTTGACACAGGCTACATATGCTTACCCTACTGTATTATTATTTTTATTAAATGTATGGATCCTCGAGTTTGCAGATGTTATAATTATTTTGATTTTCATAGTGCCGTGATAAACAAAGCTTATACTCCGTTTGTCATTGCTTGTTTTGTTGCACTATTCGCTTTTCAACATTAATAAGGGGGTAACTCGCACTCGCGAATCAGTTCTGTTTGGATGAAGCTGTTACCCCTTGACCTTGTGGGCGTTGCTATTTAGTGACCGGGTGTTCGAAACTCACATTTGAAGTTTTAACATGATTCATTAGGCTTCTACACGTGCATCGCTACGTCAAAAATCTGGGTTGTCATCTCATGAAACGTGTAACTTGGTGGCGTATGCCAGTCCGAAGAGAGTGGAACGAACGAACTCGCATTTTGGCGGGATTTGTTGCTCGGGACTTTTCTAATGGATTCAGCAATTCATTTTCTACTCTATGCCTACTACAACTCATTCAATGTTAATTTCTAACGTATCGCCGTGTGGGACTTGGGAGTGCCATGCCGACGTGGGGACACACGGGGGAGGGTAGCGTCTTAATACTTCACACCTTATTGCATAGGTCCCACTCTAGTCGAGTGAGACACCCCAGAGGATGTATGGAAATTATGGAATACCTTCCAGCAAGGTGCTAACGTTTTGCATAAGCTGCGGGCGCACTGAAAGGAAAGGAAAGACACACGTAGGCCATGGTGTGGAGTCATCTTATTGGTTGTTGGTGACGCGAAGTAGGGTTACTGGGGTAATGAATTGTTCACTTTGCATACGGTGTAGGGGCCTCTCATTCAAGGTATCAGGTATGGTCACTGTACAGGTCTTTGAGCTTGTGGGTGGGCGCATCCTTAAAGATTGTCGACAGCGTACGTTCAACGTACATTCCACTAGAGTACTAAATCGCCTAAAGCCAAATTTATTACTTATTTACACAGCATGTAAAAAAAAAAGAAAAAAAAAAAAATAACAAACAAAAAAGAATAAATAAAAAAAACAATCTAAATTGATAACTATACAGCATCGGGTAACGAACACATTTCAAACAACGCTGGAAACGTATATTGAAATAGTGTAAGGCCTAGAGTGAGTAGGTAACTACACTCTTACTACATAACTCCATGTCGGTAGGTTTTATTTATGTGGTGTAGCCTGCTATCAAGGGAGCTATAGGCCTACATGCGTAAGGTTAGCCACAACCAAAATACGGCGTGTGTGAGGCAAGCATAATATGTTATGGGTTTGGTGGTGGGGGTTACAATAATTTGGTTCATTGTATGCGTTTTACATTCGTTAGAACAAGAATGGGCTGAGCTGGTACCTAATGGTGACGAAAGATACGCAGGGAAATGAAACGTCCAATAACTCACGCTAGTTTTTGTGCCGGCAGGCTATACAAGCCAGCCAAACGACATAATGTCCGTTATCACGTGGAAGTTAAATTTTAACTAAATTGAAAAAATATATCAGAAGGTAAATGTCAAACATGCCGTCTGCTTTGAGGTGTTACGGGCTTCTCCACCTCATAATAAGTGTGAGGACGCACTGTAACACGTCAGGAAGGTCGCAAGGTTGCACGCATCATAAGAGTAATTGCGCACTAGATTCCGATTGAGGGAAATGTCACACATAATCTCATGACAGTCGGAGAAGTAACCAATAGGTAATATTTGAATAACTATACGAAAGAAAAAAACCTGTGAAGAACCGACAGAGTTGCTCGTGCGTTAAACGCGCTCTCGTTCGGGAGGTCCCAGGTTCAAACCCCGTCGGATCGGAATCCCCAAGGGGTTAGTCCCCATAACATCCCGGACAGGAATAAATTTTACAATTCAAAGACCCAAATTTCCCATAATAGTTGCACCATATCTGAATTGCACCCCTGGGAATTTTTCACGAAAAAAATTAAATAAAAATATAATAATAAAAAATAATAAAAATAATAAAAATAATAAAATAAAATAATAAAAATAATAATAAAAATAATAATAATAAAAATAAAATAATAATAATAAAATAAAATAAACCTGTGAGGTCAGCTTACGTCACCTGACACTTGGCTTGGTAACTACCCGCCCCTGTGCTGGGGGAGGTACCCTGGCCTACTAAGATCAGTGTTTGCAGGCAATTTTGAGGCTGCGGGGCTCCATTTCAGCAGCTTCTTCCCGGACCCTGGGCTGGGCCTACTACAAGGGGAGGCCTTGAGGTTTTTGTTAGTATTTTAGGGGGAAAACCGGCGTCATCAAACAACACTACGGGGCCTTATTTTTAGGACAAAATTTCCCGGTTTTTTTCCCAATTGAACCCTATTTTTCAGCTGTATACTTTTGTCCTTTGAGAAAATAAAGAGTGGGCCTATACTTATTAGCATTTGCCCTGATAGCAATGGTGAGGGCACATTAAAATGGGGGTTTCGGGGTTTTTACCATGTTTTTTTAATATTTTTTTTGTGATTTTTTTACAATGTTTTAATAAAAAATGGGGAAAGCCCAGAAATATTACATTTTCCCTGATTTTTTCCAGTGTATAAATTTAATATTTGATTCCCGGACTATTTCGGTTTTCCAAATTTGACCTAAAAGGGGCACAGACCCCCCTAAAAGTGTCCGAAAAGTAAATGTGTAGGGTGTTGTATGTATTTTTACAATGGCATTTTTAACTTCCTTTCAAAACCGCATTTGAATGTCGCTTGAAACTGTTGTTCAATCAAAATTTAAAATTGGCGCAAGCGGCTGACTTCACATTTTTATATAGCTGCTCCCACACGCTTGTTTAATCACAAATGCATAGCAACCACACGAAATCTCCTAACTTCACATCCTTTGAAGGAGCCGATGACTTAGTATTTGACTACTCCCGGTTCCAAACCAACGAAGTTATACTTACAACCAACTATTTTCCTGTTAAAAAATTTACTTCTAATATTATTGGTAATGTAAAAATGAACATTATGCGCCGCATATAGGCATATTTTTGTCTCTTTTATAGGCCCATATTTTTTTTTGTATCGTATTTAGGAATGACTATTGTGTCCCTTTTGGTTTTAGTACCTGTAGGAAAATTCATTTAAATTTTTTGTGTTTCTTTGACATATTATGCCCTTGGCCCTGGCCCCCTAATGCTTTTTGTTAGTCCTCCTATGAAGTAGGGCCTCCCGGTAATTTTATTATCCTTGCCTATACATCAACTCGTGTAACCCCTTGTTGTTTGGTTTATAAAAAAAATGTTGAGAGAGCATTTAGAAAAAAACCTATTTGGGGTTAAAGATGCCTTGACTGATAGCAGTGGCGGATCTGGGACATAATCATGGGGGGGGGTTTTGCGTGGGGCATGTAAAAGCGGGGGAAAGGGACTAAGCGCGGACGCACAAGGGGCAGGGGGGGCGGAGCCCCCCTTTAATTTTGCGCCGAGGCAAAATTTTTTGAAAACGGGTTTTTTAGAGTGCTTTTGGGTGGGTTTTAAAAAAAGGGGGTGGGGGGATTGCAATACGGAAACAATTTTTTGTGTGCCCCAATTTGTTTTGTCGTCATTTCCGAGTTACATTTACCATTCCCCTAGTTTGGCAACATTTTTAAAAACGTTTGATCTTTTTTCAATCATCATTATATTTATTTATTAAACGTCTACCTTTTTATTTAAAAACTATTCAGTGGAGGAAATTAATAATCGAAGTACACTGATGCGAAAATTTTCAGAGGCAACTGTTATTTCTGAAAACAAAGGGAAAGTTGGGTTTTTTTTGGGGGAGTTTTAAATAAAAGCGCCCGCAGGCAAAAATTTTGAAATCGGGTTTTTTAGAGTGAAAATTTGGTGCGTGCACAAAAAAATAAAAATCTTTTTTTTTTAAAATCTGGGGGGGGGCGATCGCCCCCCTGTATCCGCACTGACTGATAGGGGCGGATGGGGGGGCATCATTGAAATCCATGGGCGTTTTTTATATCAAATCTTCGAATTAACCTTTATTAGGATAATCAGTCATAATAAAAGGCAATATCTTGCCTTTTTAAAAAAGTAAAAAATTAGCCCCAACCTAGCATTAAAACTAGGTAAAAAAAAAAAAAAAAAAAAAAAAATCGATGTAGACGTCACGTGGAATGTAGAGGCTAAATGCTGGATCACATGTGAATCTAAGACGGCGGACGGATGCTTATAGCATCACTTGTTTCGGCCCACTTGAGTCAGCGGGCCCCAGGATCCCAATAGAGTTCCACTACTTTTCAAAGGCACTTAAAACCAGAGACCAACGGGGGCATTTAAAAAGCATCCATCATAACCCTGGTGGGGATCGATCATGCCAAAACCAAGAACTATTGTTACATGTTTTTTCGCGACTGCACAGATCGCACCAAAAAACAAAAGCCTTTGACCCATTTGTAATTGCTTCACTGAAAGATTCCCAAACTCATTTCGGCCAAGTTATCAATAGATCAAGTTTATTAAAACGCCCAAAAGTCGGGGGAAAATTAGCAAAAA
>JAMZAV010012168.1:0-11536 GCA_024449915.1 Sweltsa coloradensis
AAATTTTTATAGTTTTAATATTTATTGCCTGCTGCATTTAAAAAAATAAAGAGGTCAATGCAACACAGCAGCTTGTATACATATACGTGAAATCGTTAGTGTTTGCAAATCGCTAAATTATCTAATGCCCCACTATGATACAGTAGAAATATCCTACATTTCCATTGGATCAAAAGTGTAAATAAATGAAAACAAATAAAAATAAAACATTTTAACACATAAAGACAATGTAAGAAAAACTCAAAAAACAATAAAGATATATTTAATTGAAATTTAAAAAAATAAATGTTCTTTGTTACATTAATTTTTTTATGACTCCCATGTTTTTTTATTCACCAAAAAGTCAACATTATCTTTTATTGCGTTTACGGAATTTTTACATTTTTTATATTATCTTTGATGATAATATTATGCATAAAGTGTCAAAACTCTATTGTTTTACTATTGTTTCCGGTACAATTCGGGTTTGACTTTCACGAATTAAACACATTTCTGGCATTGTTTTCCTTACATATAAAGCACACTAATTTGTTTTGATTCCGTTAGTGAGCGTTGTTTTACGACTGTACGAAATTCGAAATCACAATCAAATTAGCACAAGAATGCCACGATTCTTACAGACAAAATGTGCGTTCGAAGTCTATTTTCCAAACTATAACGTCTATATGTTTTTATCGATCAAGATACAAATTTTTTGTGCATCGCAATTTTGTTCCGATTGCTCAACTCAATTATTTTTTAAAAAAATCGTTTTAAAATTAGAGTTTCTTTATGAACTTTGCGGTCCCACAGGAAAAATCTGTCCCTTCAAAAAGGCTATGTACGAGAAATAAATTACTCCATTTGTAGTCAGGGTGAAAATTAGAATAAAAAAATTAATTTTGCTGCAAAGTAATTAATAAAGTATGAACATACTGCACTCTTGAGACTAAAGGCTGCGTCCGCACCTGAGCGTAAGACTATAATTTTCTTTATTATGTGGGAGGGTGGAATATTTTTACGTACTCCCAAAATAGCTGCACCAATTAATTACAATTTCGTTAATTGTTTTGTCTTTGGGAAATATTGAAAAAAAACAAAAACAACCCACTACTAACTATTTTTTTTATTGTATTGTATTATATTTATTATTGTGCGTATTTGTATATTTTAAAAAAAAACCTGGGAAAATTTACTACTTGGAGGAAAAACAATAAAAATCAACATTTTAAATAAAAAAAAAACATATTCAATCAACCCTTTTAAAAAATTAGATATTTTTACCCTTTAAAAAATTCCATTTTCTTCCCCCAACCTAAAAAAAATTTAAAATTTCCAAAATTCAAAACTATTTTACTACAAAAAAAAAAAAAACCCGTACGTCAAAAAAAACCCAAACACAATATAAGTAGCTGGGGGGGGTGAAATATGGCTTCACTTAAAAAACCTTTTTTAAAAAATATAAAAAAAAAATCCATTCAAAAAAAAATACAAAAAAAAAAAATATATCCATCACCCCCAAAAAAAACAAGTTTATGAAAATGCGGCGTTCTTAAAAAACCGCAAAAAATTATTGCTTTCATATGTAAAATATTATGTATTTTTACAAATAAAATAAATGTTTTTCGAAAACAAAAAAAGCTCCTGCAAGGGAGTAATGTCCTTCATCAGCCCCATTTAAAAATATACTATGCACTGCAGAACTCCTGAAAAGGAGCAAAAATGCCCTTTCATCAACCACTATTTTACAATTTTATCTATGCCTGACAGAACCCTGCAAGGGGAGCTAATGCCTTCTGGGGACCCGCTTCTTAAATATACCTATGCAAATGAAAAAACTCCTGCAAAAGAAATGTCCCTTCACAGACCGCACTTACAAAAACCTATGAAAAGACAGAAGCTCCTGCAAGAGAAATTTCCCTTCATCAGACACTACTTAAAAATATACCCCATGAAAGGGGACATCCTGCAAGGAGCTAATGTCCTTATCAACCCGCATAAAAATATACCTAGCAATTTGATAAAGCTCCTGCAAGGAGCTAATGCCTTCATCAGCCCCGCACTTTAATATCCCTATGAAAAGACAGAACTCCTGCAAGGAGCTAATGTCATTCATCAGACCGCTACTTAAAATACCCATGCAATGACAAAAAAGCTCCTGCAAGGAGCTAATGTCCTTTTCATCAGCCCTTTTTACTTAAAATATCCCTATGCAATGACACTCCTCAAGGAGAAAATGTCCTTCATCAGCCCGCTACAAAAACAATATACCTATGAAAAATGAAAAGAAGCCCCCTGCAAAAAAAGTAATTTTTCCTTCATCAGCCCCGCTTTTTATAATAACCTATGCAATGACGAAGTCCTGCAAGGAGTAAGGGTCCTTTATCGGGGACAGCTACTTAAATATACCCATGCAATGACAGAAGCCCCTGCAAGGAGCTAATGCCCTTTCACAGCCCGCTATTTACAATATACCTAGGGGCAAGGACAGAGCTCCTCAAGGAGATAATGTTTTCATCAGCCCCGTACTTAAAAATTATACCTATGCAAATTTGGACAAAAAACCTCCTGCAAGAAGAAATGTCCTTCATCAGCCCCATACTTAAAAATATCCCCAGAAAATGCCCAAAAAAATCCGCAGGAGGAAAGCCCTTCATCGACGCTATTTTACAAATACCTATGCAAGGGGACAAAAACTCCTGCAAGGAGGAAAATTCCTTCACAACCGTACTTACAATTACCTATGCAATGACAAAACCCCTCCGCAAGGAGGTTAAGTCCTTTCATAGAGGGGATTTTTAAAATATCCCTAGGGGCAAGACAAAAAAACTCCTGCAAGGAGGAAAAAATGTCCTTCAAGGACCGCTATTTAAAATAACCTAGCAATGACAGAAATCCTGAAAGGAAGGTAAGCCCTTCATCAGGACCCCCCCCCTTTTTAAATATACCGGCAATGACAAACTCCTGCAAGGAGATAATGTCCTTCACAAAAAACTTACAATATACCTATGCAAAAAAAAAAGAATTTCTGAAAGGAGGTTTTGTCGAGGTCTTTAGCGTCATGGTCCAAGCTGCACATGAAATCAAAAAAAAAAAAAAGCGTCGTCCCCAAAACCATTGCAGAATATCTGAAAATGCTTTTTTTATGTTGGAAAAATATACAAGTAATAAAAAACAAGTTCAGTGGGTGGCCACAAGAAAGTTCTCTCCCTTTTTTGTCTAAAACCCGTTACATGGGTCCTTAAAGACAAAAATCGTTCCCAACCAGAGAATATCTGTAAAGCTTGTTTTAAATTGGATAAAATTTTAAAGTTATAAAAAAAACTTCAGTGGTACCCAAAGGGGGGGGCAGGGGTTTTACCGTCATGGTTCAATGCTGTTACATGTGTTCAAAAAGACAGAGTCGTCTTTTTCCACCGATAAATTATACAAGTTTAAAAAAAATACAAATATAATATACTATATATATATAAATAGATAATTACAAGTTAGAAACAAGCTTCAGGGGTTCTCCACAAGAAGAGTTCTTCACCTCTGGCCAATGCTGTAATGGTTCCAAGAAAAAAAAATTCGGCTCCAACCACGGCATGAAAGCCTTTAAGTTGGTAAAATACAAAATTATTTACATTAGCTTCATGGGGAGCCACAAAAGAGTTCTTCACCGTCAAGTCCAATGCTGTTACATGGGTCCAAAAAAAAAAAAAATCATCTCCAAAACTCGGCACAATTCTGGAATTTTCATGTTAAGTTGTATAATTTACAAACAATGAAATAAGGGGTCAGGGTTTCCAAGCCGAGTTTTTGACTGTATGGGCCAATCATTTACATGGGGGCCAAAAACATAGAGTCTCTACAATTGCAGAATCACTAATTTGTGTGATAATGAAAAAAAAAAGAAAGTGAAAAAAAAAATGAAAAAATTTAGCTCAGTGGTAACCCAAAAAAAGTTCTTCACCGTCATGGTCTAATGCTCTGACTTTGGTCCAAGAAAACAGAGTAGTCTCCAACCAATTGCAGAATCATTATGTACCTGGTAAGTTAAATAATTTACAAGTTCTGAAACAAGATTCAGAGGTCTCCACAAGTAGTGATCTTCACCGTCATGGTCCCAATGATGTAATATGAGTCCTAGAAATAGACTTGTCTCCAACCAGGGAACAAATCCCTGTAAAGGACTGATAATATGAAATACTTTTCTATCCCCCCCCCCCCCCCCCCACCACAGCACTATTCAGTGTATCCCAATATAAACCCTTACAGGTAGTAATTTAATAAACAAATACTATTTTTCACTCGGGGTAACCACAAATATATTATTTAATATATCTGTGAATCTGAACGATATAAAGACATTGTTTAATTAAAACAAGCCCTAAATACCGCAAAATGTCTAAACAATGGATTTTCAAAGAAATTTTAATACATCCAAAAAACGTTTGCGTGCTGACAATCCCCCAAAGTTGATAGAGTAAAACGCAAAACATCTAATACTGAATCAGCTACAGGGACTAAAGTCCTTTTGTCAGGCTGCTACTTCCCAATATACCCATGCAATGACAGAAGCTCCTGCAAGGAGCTATAGTGTCCTTCATCAGACCGCACTTATACAATATACATTTGCAAAGACAGAAGCTCCTGAAGGGAGCTTATGTCCTTCATCAGACCGCTACTTACAATATATCTATGCAATGACAGAACTTCTGCAAGGAGCTAATGTCCTTCATCATACCGCTACTTACAATATATTTTATGCACTGACAGAACTTCTGCAAGGAGGTAATGTCCTGCATCATTTTTTGCTATTAACAATATATCTATGCAATGACAGAACTCCTGCAAGGAGATAATGTCCCTTCATCAGACCGATACTTACAATAAAACCTATGCAATAAATGAAGTTCTGGAAGGAGATTATGTGTCGAGCTCTTTAGCGTCATGGCCCAATGCTGCAACATGGTCCAAGAAAAACAGCGTTGTCTCCAACCATTGCAGAATATCTGTTATGCTTGTTAAGATGGATAATTTTAAAGTTATAAAATAAGCAATCAGTGTACCAACAAGGAGATTTTCTCTATACCGTCATGGTCCAATGCTGGTAATGTATCCAAAAATACAGGTCGTTCTCCAACCACCGCACAGTCTCTGTAATGCCTGTTAAGTTGGATAATACACAAGTTATGAATAAGCTTCCAGTGGTCTCCACAAGAAAGAGTTTTTAAAAAACCGGGTCATGGTTTAATGCTTTTTTCATGAGTCAAAAGAGACAAAGTCGTCTCAACCACCGCAGAGTCTCTGTAATGCAGGGTTAAGTTTGATTAATATACAAGTTAGTAAAAAAGCTTCAGTGGTTCTCCAAAAAAAAAGAGTTCTCTGCCGTCATGGTCCAATGCTGTTGCATGTGTTCAAAAAGACAGAGTCGTCTCCAAACACGGCACAATCTCTGTAATGCCTTTTAAGTTGGATAATATACAAGTTATGAAACAAGCTTAAGTGGTCTCTACAAGAAGTTCTCTCCCGTCATGGTCCAATGCTGTTTCATGAGTCAAAAAAAGACTAGTCTTCTCCAACCACCGCAGAGTCTCTGTAATTCATGTTAAGTTGGATAATATACAAGTTTTGAAACAAGCTTCAGTGGTCCCCACAAGAAGAGTTCTTCACCATCATGGTCCAATGCTGTACAGGGGTCCAAGAAAACATTCGTCCCAACCACGGCATGAAAGCCTGTTAAGTTGGATAATATACAAGTTTATTACTTTAGCTTCAGTGGTAGCCACAAGAAGAGTTCTTCAACCGTCATAGTCCAATGCTGTTACAGGGGTCCAAAAAAACAGTCATCTCCAACTACGGCACCAATCTCTGGAATGCATGTTAAGTTGTATACTTTACAAACAATGAAATAAGCTCAGTGGTCTTCACAAGACGAGTTCTTGACTGTCATGGTCCAATCATTTACGGGGTCCAAAAATCAGAGTAGTCTCTTACAATTGCAGAATCACTATAGGGGCCTGATAATTTAAAAAAATAAGAAAGTAAAAAAAAATTAAAAAATTAGCTCAGTGGTAGCCACAAGAAGAGTTCTTCACCGTCAGGGGTCTAATGCTCTGACATGTGTCCCAAAAACAGAGTAGTCTCCAAAAATTTGCAGAATCATTATAGTCCCAGGTAAGTTAAATAATTTACAAGTCTGAAACAAGATCAGAGGCTCCACAAGTAGTGATCTTCACCGTCATGGTCCAATGATGTAATATGAGTCCTAGAAAAAAAGACTTGTCTCCAACCACGAACAATCCCTGTAAAGACTGATAAGTATGAAATCACTTATCTATCCCCCCCCCCCCCACCGCAGCACTATTCAGTGTATACAATACTAGGAAAACGCTTTAGTCCCGCCGCGTTGATGGATGAGCGTTTTGTAAGTTTTTAGTTTTTGTGGGTCCACTTTTCCTTTGCAAGTACTTTTTGAATGCATTGTAGGTGATTGTTGTCAAGTTTCTTTTGTTACTTTTTTTAATTGTTATTATAAACCTAAAAAAAACTCATATTAAAAACCTTTATTTTCTATGGATTCTGGCCAATTTTTTTCAATTTTTTTCTTTCAAAAAGCAATACATAATCATTACCTTAATGTCCATGTTGAAATATGAACGTTGTAGCCCCACCCGTTTGGTCAGAATCGGCCCAAATGTCACGAAATATCGGCACTAAAAAATCGTAAAAAAAATCGTGAAAGTACGATATTCATGAGAAATATTTCTTCGATTTTACCCAAAAACGTGGCAGTTCTAAGTTTAAAGATTTCGAAGGTCTCCAGAAAACTTCATCGCAATTGGAGTATCGGGTTTAGCCGGAATCGTGTTAACAAAAACACAAAAATACAAACAGAAAAAACAAGAAAAACAAAAAAAAAATCGGAAAATTGCGATTTTCATGAGAAAAAATTTTTTCGATTGCGCTCAAAAAGGTGGCAGTTCTAAGTTCAAAGATTTCAAAGGTCTCCAGAAAATTTTTATTGCAATTGGAGTATCGGTTTAGCCGGAATCGTGTTAACAAACAACAAAAATACAAACAAAAACAAAAAAGAAAAACGAAAAAAAAATCGTAAAATTGCGATTTTCAAGAGAAAAAATTTTTTTATCAAATTTTTCGTACGGTGCAGTTCTAAGTTCAGAGATTCGAAGGTCTCCTAAAATTTCATCGCAATCGGAGTATCGGTTCAGCCCGGGAAACGTGTAACAAACAGACAAAAATACAAAAAAAAAAAAAAAAAAAACATTCCGGATTTTTTTCTCCAGTGTAGTGAAATGGAATCTTTGCTTCGCTCGCTACGCTCGCTACACTCATCCAATAAACCCTTACAGGTAGTAATTTAATAAAAAATACTATTTTCACTCAGGTAACCACAAATATATTATTTAATATATCTGTGAATCTGACGATATAAAGGACATTGTTTAATTAAATAACAAGCCCTAAATACCGCAAAAATGTCTAAACAATGGATGTTCAAAGTAATTTTAATACATCCAAACGTTTGCGTGCTGACAATCGCCAAAGTTGATAGCAGTCAACGCAAACATCTAATACTGAATCAGCTGCAGGGACTAAAGTCCTATGTCAGGCTGCTACTTACAATATACCCATGCAATGACAGAAGCTCCTGCAAGGAGCTAATGTCCTTCATCAGACAGCTACTTACAATATATCTATGCAATGACAGAATCCTGCAAGGAGGTAATGTCCTACATCAGACCGCTACTTACAATATATCTATGCAATGACATAACTCCTGCAAGGAGATAATGTCCCTTCATCAGACCGCTACTTACAATATATCTATGCAATGACAGAACTCCTGCAAGGAGTAAAGTCCTTCATCAGACCGATACTTACAATATACCTATGCAATAAATGAAGTTCTGGGAAAGGGGGTTATGTGTCGAGCTCTTTAGCGTCATGGCCCAATGCTGCAACATGGGGCCAAGAAAACAGCGTTGTCTCCAACCATTGCAGAATATCTGTTATGCTTGTTAAGATGGATAATTTTAAAATTATAAAATAAGCATCAGTGGTACCAACAAGGAGAGTTCTCTACCGTCATGGTCCAATGCTGGTATGTATCCAAGAAAACAGAGTCGTCTCCAACCACCGCACGTCTCCGTAATGCCTGTTAACTTGGATAATATACAAGTTATGAAATAAGCTTCAGTGGTCTCCACAAGAAGAGTTCTTAACCGTCATGGTCCAATGCTGTTTCATGAGTCAAAAGAGACAAAGTCGTCTCCAACCACCGCAGAGTCTCTGTAATGCATGTTAAGTTTGATAATATACAAGTTAGTAAACAAGCTTCAGTGGTCTCTACAAGAAGAGTTCCTTGCCGTCATGGTCCAATGCTGTTACATGGGTCCAAAAACAGTCATCTCCAACTACGGCACAATCCTGGAATCATGTTAAGTTGTATAATTTACAAACAATGAAATAAGCTCAGTGGTCTTCACAAGCCGAGTTCTTTTACTGTCATGGTCCAATCATTTACATGGGTCCAAAATCAGAGTAGTTCTCTTACAATTGCAGAATCACTATAGTGCCTGATAAGTGAAAAAAAAAAGAAAGTGAAAAAAAAAATGAAAAAAATAGCTCAGTGGTCGCCACAAGAAGAGTTCTTTACCGTCAAGGTCCAATGCTCTGACATGTGTCCAAGAAAACAGAGTAGTCTCCAACAATTGCAGAATCATTATAGTAACCTGGTAAGTTAAATAATTTACAAGTTCTGAAACAAGATTCAGAGGTCTCCACAAGTAGTGATCTTCACCGTCATGGTCCAATGATGTAATATGAGTCCTAGAAAATAGACTTTTCTCCAACCACGAACAATCCCCGTAAAAAACTGATAAGTACGAAATCACTTATCTACCCCCCCCCCCCCCCCCCCCCAACGCGGCACTATTCTGTGTAAACAATTTAAACCCTTAAAGGTAGTAATTTAATAAACAAATACTATTTTTCACTCAGGTAACCACAAATATATTATTAAATATATCAGTGAATCTGAACGAAATAAAGACATTGTTAAATTAAATAACAAGCCCTAAATACCACAAAAATGTCTAAACAATGGATGTTCAAAGTAATTTTAATACATCCAAACGTTTGCGTGCTGACAATCGCCAAAGTTGATAGCAGTCAACGCAAACATCTAATACTGAATCAACTGCACGGACTAAAGTCCTAATGTCAGGCTGCTACTGACAATATACCCATGCAATGACACAAGCTCCTGCAAGGAGCTAATGTCCTTCATCACACTGCTACTTACAATATAAATATGCAATGACAGAAGCTCCTGAAGGAGCTAATGTCTTCATCAGACCCCTACTTACAATACCTATGCAATGACAGAACTTCTGCAAGGAGGTAATGTTCTTCATCTGACCACTACTTGCAATATACCTATGCAATGACAGAACTCCTGCAAGGAGGTAATGTCCTTCATCAGTTTGCTACCTACAATATATCTATGCAATGACAGAATACCTACATTGAGATAATGTCCTTCATCAGACCGCTACTTGCAATATATCTATGCAATGACAGAACTCCTGCAAGGAGGTAATGTAATTCAATGACAGAACTCCTGCAAGGAGGTAATGTCCTTCATCAGACCGCTACTTACAATATATATTTATGCAATGACAGAACTCCTGCAAGGAGTTTATGTTCTTCATCAGACCGCTACTTACAATATATCTATGCAATGACAGAACCCCCGCAAGGAGGTAATGTCCTTCATCAGGCCGCAACTTACAATAAACCTATGCAATAAAAGAAGTTCTGGAAGGAGGTTATGTCGAGCTCTTTAGCGTCATGGTCCAATACTGCTACATGGGTCTAAGAAAACAGAGTCGTCTCCAACCATTGCAGAACATCTGTTATGCTTGTTAAGTTGGATAATTTTAAAGTTATAAAATAAGCATCAGTGGTACCAACAAGGAGAGTTTTTCTACCGTCATGGTCCAATGGTGGTAATGTATCAAAAGAGACTAAGTCCTCTCCAACCACCGCAGAGTCTCTGTAATGCATGTTAAGTTGGATAAAAATAAGTTAGTAAACAAGCTTCAGTGGTCTTCCACAAGAAGAGTTCTTCACCATCAGGTCCAATGCTGTACATGGGTCCAAGAAAAATTCGTCTCCAATCCCCGGCAACTTCATCTCTGTAGTTCCTGTTAATTTGGATAGCAATAATATACAAGTTATGAAACAAGCACAGTGGTCTCCACAAGAAGAGTTCTCTACCGTCATGGTCTAATGCTGTTACATAGGTCAAAGAAAGAGTCTTTTCCAACCCCGCACAATCTCTGTAATGCCTGTTTAGTTGGATATTATACAAGTTATCCACAAGAAGAGTTCTCTTCCGTCATAGTCCAATGCTGTTGTATTGTTTGTATATATAAATAAATAAATAAGGTAGGTGCCTTAGTTAACTGGACCACCGAGACGGTTACTATTTATCTTTGAATTGTAGTTGTGTTATAGATCTGAATGGATGGTTAGGTCGGTGTGGTTATGGTTAAGTTATATTAAATAATTACCGTCTCTGTGGTCTAGTTGGCTAGGGCGCCTATCTGAAATGTGGGTACTTGGGTTCGAATACCGTTCGTTTTTTTTTTTTTTAAATCTGAATTGTATTAAATAATAACAATTCCACCCACGGGAGTGTTTCCCAACCAACCCAATCGAGAAATAAACCCTCGATCATACCTGCGTAAGGGGATTGACATTATAAATAATGTTTGTTTGATCAGTTCAAAGGCAACAGATATTCGTTGCAGTACTGTTCCATTCATTCAGATCTATAATGCAACTACAATTCAGAAGTTAAATAGTTACCATCTCGGTGGTCTAGTTGGCTAAGGCGCCTACCTGGAATGTGGGAGACTCGGGTTTGAACCCGTTCGGCATGTATTTTGTAATTTCTGAATTGTAATTAAATACATAACAATTCCACCTACGGTAGAGTTTTTTTGACTAACTAAGTCGAGAAAGATAGAATGTGATAAAAACGAGATTGAAGACGAAAGAAAACAACTAGCCAAATAATTTTTAAACACTTAGCAAAACTTGCAAACAAAATTACTTTACTATATCGATATCCAAAGGCAGAATTATAGGTGTGCAGATGCAACAAAGAACGAAATAGAAATGCAATATAACTTGGTAAAAAATATCTTTTAGAATAGATCTGGCGTTTTGACATTTGTATCTCAAATACATGCATGGTCCCGATCTGAAATTTCAAACAGAAGTGGGCAGAACGTGGGAACTTAGGGGTTTGGGGGATGAAAGTAAAGATGCACATGTGTGGGAGACACGAGGGTGCCTCTGTGCTTATGATATCGGCAGGAATACAACGCAGTAGTACGCGGCAGTAGAACGGCAGCTCTAGAAGCAAACATAAATTAAAACATGAAAATTTATTAACCCAGGAACCATGGTTGGCACCCTTCCGGGCACAAATCCTGGGTGTCCTTCGAATAGGGCCCCCCGGTCCAATTTCAGACCC
>JAMZAV010012169.1:0-57684 GCA_024449915.1 Sweltsa coloradensis
TCATTCTTTTTTTTGGCATCGAGTGTATATCAATCGGAACTGGTTCTTCTTTAAAGCCCACCGAATTCTTCTTTGATGGCATCGGAGTGTACAGGCTGGCTTAGTTCAGAGCAAGACGACGACGGTTAAGTGTGAAAGCAATGTTAATGGGTGGCACTGCTTTTATTGGCCCTCTCCAAGTAATGTCTGCACTCATATTCCTTCTTGATGACACCAGGATTTAAAAGAACACTTGTTTCGGAGTTAAACGGAAGTATTTTTTCACACCTTTGTGGTGAAGACACTTCTACTGGTTCTTCTTTGATAGGTCTCAACTCCCATTCTTCCATGACTGCATTTGTTAACGGATGGCGTACTTTGGAGCAAGGCTTAGACTGGAAAATTGAGTAACACTCTTGTGATGGAGAGAGATCTATTGGTTCTTCCTTGATATCAATTATTTCCAGTTCTTCCATGACAGCATTCGATGGTAACATTCGGCTAACTTCGGAGCATTGCATAGACTGGACGTTTGAGCCACACTCTTGCAGCAGAGACAATTCTAGTCGATCTTTCTTGATATCTTTTAGTTCCCAGGCTTCCACAACTGCATTTGATTGTGAGGGAGGGCTTAATTCTTTGCAAGGCGTAGACTGGGCACACGTGTAACGGTTTTGAGGCGGAGACATATCCATCGGTTCTTCCTTCCTGTCTATCATTTCCATTATTCTATGACAGAATTCGACAGTTGGTCTAGGTCAGAGTTTCTTTTCCAGCAAGGCGTAGTCTGGTTAAAAGTGCCACACTCTTGTGGAAATAAAGACAAACACCAGTGTTAGTGATAAAGTGTACTTAATATAGTCCTATGTGATATAATCTTGTGGCCTGTGTCACTGCCATATCACTTCGATGCTTTGAGACAAGCAAGTCCACATGCGTCTGGGAAACATGCTTACCAGCACGTGCTATCACTATCCTTTTCAAAAAAAAAATATTGTTAGATGCCATAACATTTAGTTTGCTTGCCCTACTTTAGGCCGCGTTCACATAACTTTGGTTTAGTCTTAAGAAATTGTTATTGGTTGTTATGGTAACAAGAAATCCGATATCCTAAATGGTTAGTAATGTTTCAGTGGCCTGTCATAATGAAGTTACTTCTTTTCATTGGTCGTTGCATTAATAACAAAACGTCTGATTTGTCCGTCGTAAGAATTTTGTTTTTGTTAAAACAATTTCTTAAGACTAAAACGTAAACAATTTAACACGTATTTCCTATCCCCTTATAACTAAACCAATATGAGTGAACGCGGCCTTAGTAACCAACCATTATGGATCCACAAGTACCAAAAGAAGGATTCAAGCAACATCTTACATCTGAAGTACATGCACTTGTATTTTAGCCTTGCCTGGCACTCTGTACCCTATCCTAGTTAAAGGACAAGGTTGTGTGTTGATTCTGTCATAATCAAGCTTTACCCTACTAGATGTTTATTTTGTTATTCGTATAGAATTTTATATTTGGATATTATACCTCACTAGTCCTAACACTATTCAATCATGTAGGCTAAAGAGGTAACGAACTTGCCTGTAAACCTGTAACCCTTCACTGACTGAACGTTTCCGTCAATGGATAGGTATACTACTGTTTACTGTACTGTACTGTACTGTACTGTACTGTATGTCCTGTCTACAAAAAATTCCATCAAATATCAGGACAAGGAATGGCAGAAAATATAGAAAACAAAAAATAAACAATATTTAAATCAATATGACAACAAACAGCTGCAATGTATCAATACGATGCGCGCCACACACTAAGAGCTCGAAAACACAAAGCAAAGAGTTTAAAAAGAAAAATACTTATTGTTTGAGTTGTTTTTGCTTTTCTCATATTCGAAAATAAATCAAAACGAAAGCTCAAATCGTTTAGTTCTATAGTTCCGTCCGTCTGTTTAGACCACAAACACTTAATATAAGTAATTAAAAGTACATCAATGCTATCGGGGCGTACTTTAAGATGTACCACCTTTGACACAACACAACAGAAATCTTATTATCTAGGGTTTTTATTTAAGTCTAACTGGTAAAATCTCACCGTTTGCCTTTCAATAACCAAACGAGCTAGTATCAAGTATTTGAAATAATTGGGCGCGGCTCGTATCTACAATAGGTTTCTCTTTTGGATCCGTTGATAGTAGGGTGTTCAACCTCTTCCAATTGATACCATATAAAGTCAC
The DNA here is from genome assembly GCA_024449915.1 of Sweltsa coloradensis. Classification (NCBI taxonomy): domain Eukaryota; kingdom Metazoa; phylum Arthropoda; class Insecta; order Plecoptera; family Chloroperlidae; genus Sweltsa; species Sweltsa coloradensis. The sequence goes on from JAMZAV010012169.1 coordinate 2,217, forward strand.
AGCTGTGACCCATTTAACAATTTTACTTTTCAATTCTACCGCTTTTTCACACTTACACTTGGATCACGTAGCTTATATTCCGTAACATCGGTCGAGCACTGTGGCCCCACACGTGTTTTAACAAGAGGGGCCAGTTATCCCACAATACCGATCAATAGACAGGCAGTGCGACCTGGGTCACCCTGTTATAAGAAATACACCCAGGGCCAGGACTACAACATTTGTTGGGAAAAAGATGGTTAAGAATAGAGTAGAAAAGTTTATCGCATGAAAACATTAACATTGCGTTTTAAAATTTCTTCCCGATTATTTGGTCAAAACAGTTGGCCAAACTATTAATTAAAGGAAATAATCTGCAGTCAATAATAGTCTCACTGCAATGTGATAATGTTCTGTGTGATGGTGATAGGTCTTTAGTGGGACAAGCCAGTAGATAGAGGAGAGGGGACGATAAGAGTTGGGACTGCTGGCCGGGACACAAGGAACTGAGTGGTGGGAGTACAGGGATAAGGCGGGGGAGGGAAACTGTGCCTGTAATAATAGTCTCACGGCAATGTGATATGTTTGTTCTGTGTGTGATGGTGATAGGTCTTTAGGGGGACAAGCCAGTAGATAGAGGAGAGGGACGATAAGAGTTGGTACTGCTGGCCGGGACACAAGGAACTGAGTGGTGGGAGTACAGGGATAAGGCCGGTGCAGGGAAACTGTGCCTGTCCCCTTGTATTATCATAATTATTAAATTAGAAAACTGGAAGTATCAGTGATATTTTTACATGAAAGAACAAAAATAAAAGATTAATCATGAATAAATCTACCAAATTTATTTCAGGAGAGATATTCAAAATACAATTTTCCAGCAAAACATGTATCGGATCACAATAAGTAATAAATATTTAGAGACCCGTCTCCCAGTGTTGGGAAGGAACTTTTAAAAAGAACGCGTTCTTTTTTTGTGAACGTTTAGTGAACTGACTCTTTTTTAAATGTATGAACTTGAATTTTTAAAACTCTTTCCGAGAACGACCTTTTCAAGTTTTAGAAAGTTCATTTGAAAAGTTCTTTCCGTGCGTCGAGCCGCCGTCAACTCGCCGCTGTCGACGCTAAAAACAATAACAAATCGTTGTTCCATCGTTGGCCTACGTTGACGTACGTTCATCTGGTTTTGACAAGGTCACGCACGATTCACGAAGTCTAACTTAGTTAAAAAGATGCACGCCAACTAATTCGGAAACAAATAAATTTTAGAAGCCTATAATACTCAGTATCTGCTGTAATTCTACAAGCTGGTCGACGAGAATGTAATACAAATCATCAACACCACAACACGATCAAAGACAGATCAACTATCGTCCGACTGCCGTCAGCCGTGGGAAGATCGCGATCTATGACACCCCCCCCTGTCAACCCTGCTTCTAGACCCCCCAGCAGAGCTCGAATTTCATAACTAATAATGCAACTTCTTTGACACATATGAAGCACATCTCCGTACTTTGTGTGCGTAATAATATGTTTCGAAATTTAATCTGGAAGTCGTATTGTTCTTCTTCTTATTATTATCATAAATCAATTCCAAACATTTTGTTACCGAAAACAACGTCTGTGAATAGTTTTCCCGGGTGGCTAGCAGTTTTTTTGGACGCATCTCCGAAGCCCCACTCTCCGATGCCCACCAACCTTTTCAGTCTCCGATACCCCATTGATGAAGACTTTGCCAGTTCTCAGGGTAGATTTGACAAGCGAGATAGCTATTTGAGTTTCATCCCGTTTTTTTTTTTAAAACAACCAAATACTTTGTATTACACGAAATGTCTCGCGAGCCAGGGCCTTGGCGACATAAATTTGGTGTTATGAGAATCACCGAAATGTTTCTATGATGTGAATATTTAGTGAAAAGCTCAAACACCTTTTTACTGTAAGATTCATGCATAAGGTCATCAAGAACAACCAGTTTAGGTTTACCGTTTTCGTTTTCAAAATCAGGAATGCTTTTATGAAACGTAACATGTTTTTTTTAATTCAGATGGAAGGTCAGACAAAGTGTCAAGATCTTGAATCAAATGAATTGCAAACGTAGTTTTACCACTTAAACTAGCCCCACTAATTACCAAACTTAACGGATGATACAACACTGGCGGTATCATAACCTTGACTGACCTGAATTAAATAGGAACACACTGTTTTATATACAAAGGACACTGATTTTTTTTTAGGTGCAGGGCCGTCAATTTGAGTTCTCCCTCGATTACAATGTAGAAACAACGTTGAAATTTCATGCTGGCTGATGCTGATCAAAAAAATCACTACTAGGGTGGGGGTAGAAAAAACATGAGAAATTAGGTTGATTGGATCGAAACATGCTTGAGCATAATATTAATGGATAATTTTAATGAATACAATGTATAGAATACGACCTAAATACCAATTCCAATTTGAAGGGATGATTGAGGGCACTTGGGGTAAAATATCGTTTGCCTCCCAACGGAATAGAAATTCTTATATTTTTATCAACCACCATGCAAAATTTTCATGCTGGTATGTGTTGATCAAAAAAATCACTACTAGGGGTGGGGGTAGAAAAAAACATGAGAAATCAGGTTGATTGGATCAAAACATGCTTAAGCATAATATTATTAGATAATTTTAATAATTACAATGTATAGAATACGACCTAGTATCAATTTCAATTTTAAGGGATAATAGAGGGCACTTGGGATGAAATATCGTTCACCTCCCAACGGAATAGTAATTCTTATATTATTGTAGTGTGGATTGGAATACACTAGGCAGTTCATATGTACAAGTTATCTAGAAGGCTGTGTTTAGAGATGTTGTTGATAAAGAAAATGAATGTTATTATTGTGTTAAATGGTGTCTTCTCGAATGTTGGAAATATACATGAAATAAAAGATTAAATAGTTAATACTCATTACATGTCAGCGGGATCGTGTTTTAAATTACTTAAAATAACTTAAAAGTATGAAAGAAATACTTTTAATATAACTGCACAAGAAAAACTTTATTGACTCCACCTTGCATGGATACATCCAACAGAAACAAGTGATCTTCCTAACAATAAAACAGATGTTTATATTTCACTGCAGCTTGATATTTTCTTTACAATACTGAACGATATTTCTGACACCTCCCCCTCGGACATTATTATAAAGAACCTTGTATAACTCATTGACAACTTAGGCTTTGAACCATGTATCTAGGGCGACGGTCGTCGCCCGGCAGACAAGCGAATGCGGCTGCTAGGCGACACCGAACTCCGGCCCTATATACACTACAAGAGTTGGGGGGTTTTCAGCTATCTGCACACGCCGCCCCGAAAGAGTTACAATCTTGAAACTCGGTATATGACCTGGGTATGTGGTTCCATGACATACCAAAAAAAAAATCAACCCGATCCGACAACTCGTTCTGTGTTAAAAAAGGCTCTAACATAGTCAAATTCCTTAAAGCTGGCTGGGTGGGTAGGTGGGTGGGTGGGTGGGTGGCTATGAGTTCTCCGCGGAGAGTTTTTTAGCCTACAGAGAAAACGGTAAATCTTAGAACTATGAAACTTGGACCACACTTAGGTGTATTTCAGACGCAGTGCCTTTTGCTTTCAAAACCAAAATCGGGTAACAGGGACCGGAGAAAATCAAAATTTGGATGATAATCAAAATGCGTAATTACCAAGGCGTGGTAATTTGTACAAACTTGAAATTTAACATGCTATTAACCATTATAAATATCTTGCGTCCAAAACACAAGGGGCTAAATTTGGGATGACCATGGGCCCAAAAATGACAAAAACATATCTGAACTTTAAGAAATGAATCATTCAAAGAAAACGCTACAACTGAGATGTTTCAAACGTGGAATACATTTTGATATCTCTCATTCTTTATCACTTTTGAATATGGAAAGCAAAATTGGTTAACGGGTACCGGAAAAAAACCAAAATTATCAAAAGTAGGTAATTCCGTACTCTTATGAATAATACGCTATACCGAGAAAACGGTTCATCTTAGAACTTTGAAACTTGGGCCCACTCAGATGTACCTCATAACAAAAACCGGGCAATTGGGACCGGGGAAAATCAAAATCAAAATCAAAATCAAAACCCATAATTACTCCGGCGTAGTAATTTGTACAAGCTAGAAATTAAACATGCTCTTAACCATTATAAATATCAAGTGCTTATGCTAGTGCGTTGGTCTTGTTGTTAGCGTATCTGCTTCCAATGCAGAAGGGCCAGGGTTCGATTCCCGCTAAAGTCAGAAGTTTTTCAACTTCTGATTTGGACTTAAGTCTATCAGTTCTTGTCTTAGGAGTTTGTAAACGGTGACTTTGGAGCCGTCCTAGCAAAATCAAAACGCTTAATTACTCAGGCGTAGTAATTTGTATACAAGCTTGAAATTAAACATGCTCTTAACCATTATAAATATCTAGTGCTTATGCTAGTGCGTTGGTCTTGTTGTTAGCGTATCTGCTTCCAATGCAGAAGGGCCAGGGTTTCGATTCCCGCTCAAGTCAGAAGTTTTTTACTTCTGATTTGGACTTAAGTCTATCAGTTCTTGTCTTAGGAGTTTGTAAACGGTGACTTTGGAGCCGTCCTAGCAACGAAGCACAGAATAAATTTCAGAGTTGTTCTGGATCGGCCTTGTTGATTCTGGCGTTGATCCGCGGATGTTCGCACTGTCCATACCACTGATTGATATATTTCCTATTAAAAATATCGATCTTTGGTTGGTTATTGCTCACTCGTCGATTGCGTCGGGGCCTGCAGGGTTGGCTTGGTCGCTTTGATTTAAAGTCCCCCACTGAAAATCAGTTATATATAACTGAGTGGGTAGACTCTAAATAAAAATTAATTAATTAATTTATTTAAGGGGTATCTTTGGGGGGACCGTGGGCCCAAAAATGTAAAAAAACAACTTTGAACTTAACAAATTTATCCATTCAAAGTCCATCATTCACACCTTGATAGCGAACGAACAACAAAAAGATGTGATATCCCCCCAAAATACAAAAATTTGTAAAAAAGACGGCAGCCAAGCTCTCCTTCAAAAATCTTCGGCTGTGAATGCTGTGAGATATAGAAGTTGAGCCAAGCTTTTTATTCTTTCTCCCTAGTTTCGCTTTGAAAATATGTAAGATCATTTCGCCTGTTGACGAGCGCCAAGCCAAAGATTTTTGTGGGAAAAAAGTAAAATTTTTAAACTCGAAATCATAAAAAAATGACTTGGCATTGAATTTGGTTCATGGCCAAGAATTTTTTTTATGATTTCGAGTTTAAAAATTTTACTTTTTTACCACAAAAATCGTTGGCTTGGCGCTCGTCAACAGGCGAAATGATCTTACATATTTTCAAAGCGAAACTTGGGAGAAAGAATAAAAAGCTTGGCTCAACTTCTATATCTCACAGCATTCACAGCCGAAGACTTTTGAAGGAGAGCTTGGCTGCCGTCTTTTTTTTACAAATTTTTTTTATTTTGGGGGGATCTACTTTACTCCAATCATATCTGAGAATTTTCTCGTCTTTGATCCTGGTAAAGGTTTAGTTAACAAGTCTGCCAAGTTCTCATTTGAGCTCACATAGGTATTTGAAAACAATATCACCTGACTTAATCATTTCTCTTATGTAGTGATTTTTTTACATTTATATGTTACTCCTATCTGATACAGAATTATTTTGTGCTACAAACATAGCTCCTGTGTTATCTGCATTGATTACACATGGGATTTGAACAAATTTATCCTGACCCAATTCCTTCAACAATGATTTTATCCATACTACCTCAGTCACTGCTTCATACATTGACATGTATTCGGCATGAGTGGTCGATGTGGCTACTCCCGACTGTTTTCTTGCTCCTCTCAACTTATGGCACCTCCTGCCAAGGTCACCACATACCCACTGATGGATCTTGCATCGGACTTGTCGTTTGCCCAATCTGCGTCTGCATACACCTGGATGGGCTGTCCACTCTTGACATAATTCAGTCCGATATCTTTTGTATGCTGCAAGTAACGCAGTACATGCTTGACATTATCCCAGTCTTCTGTTGTCGGTTCTTCACAGTACTGGCTCAACCGGCATACAGCGTTTGATATATCTGGTCTGGTACCACCGGCAATGTACAGCATACATCCAATTGCCTTTCGGTAAAGTGAGCTTTCAAAAACGGTTCTCCTCTGAAGGTTCTGCCCTAACTACGTTTTTTAGCTTCGAGTGGGCTTGTAACTCCCCTGCATTCCGACATATTAAACTCACTTAATACACTTTCTATGTAATTTTTCTGATTGATTTAAAAGTCTATTTTTGATTGGTCTAGTAATTGTTAATGATAACAATATTGGTACAGCACCCAGATCTTTCATTTTCATGCACTTAAACAACTCATTTTTCAGTTGTATGATCTGCGCTTTTTCCCCAATTATTATCATATCATCAACGTACACACCTATTATTGTATCTCTCCTCTTGTACACACAAGGATCATCTACACATTGTTTACAACCCATTGTTGTTAAACAGTCATTTAGGTGGTTATTCCAGTTTCGACCAGATTGTTTGAGACCATAGAGGCTTTTGTTTAGTTTGCAAACTAAATGTTGGGCACTCTTTCCCCCTTCTTCAAAGAAAGGCGGCTGATCCATGTAAACAGGAACTTCCAAAGTACTGTTGAGGTAAGAAACTATAACATCAACTTGCTACATTTCAAACTCATTTTCAAAAACAAATACCATTAGAATACGAAGTACTGTTCTTTTTATTACCGGACTGAAGGTTTTCTCCGTAATCTACACCTGCTATCAGATAAAGCCTTGTGCGACCAGTCTTGCTTTTAATTTTACGATGTGTCTATTTTGATTCTTCTTGTCAGCAAATACCCATCTACATCCTACAATATTCGCTTCCTTGGGTTCTCTTCACTACTTCCCAAGTCTGCTTCTCGTACATGTTTTGGATTTCTTCATCCATGGCGGTCTGCCATTCCTGAGCATGCTTGCCATTACGAGCTTCGACTGCGTTTCTTGGAATTATGACTTCTTCTTCCTGCATTTGAGCTACTTTGCAGAAGGATAATTTCTTATTTCCCTTGATTCTTTCTGAACGGCGTGGCTCTGTTTGTTGTAGCTCCTCTGCTAGTAATAGTCGGAATTCGTCTTGAGGATGTTCAATTTCGTCTTCTTCTTCAAGAAATCGCTCTTTCTCTCCTGGCTCTTCTATCTCCGCTTCCTGTCGTATCTCCTCCCCTAGCTCCACTATCTCCTCTTCCTGTCGTATCTCCTCCCCTGGCTCCTCTATCTCCTCCACTTGTATGATTTCTTCCTCCTCATCAAAAATCAAACTTTTTACTTGGATTGGAGCTTCACTACTTGGGTTAACAGTTGACTCTAGTTTACCCATAGTCTTGTATGGAAAGATAGTCTCCCTGAAGCTAACATCACGACTAACAATCACCTTTCTATCTTTTATGCTCCACAAACGATAGCCTTTCACTCCAACAGGATATCCCAGTAGGATGCATTCCTCAGCTCTGGATCCAAGTTTTCCTCCATCCCTTGTTGCTACCCATGATTGGCACCCGAAAACTCGCAAGTATTGCAATCTTTCTTCTTTAGATCCCTGCCATTTCAAAGTTCGAGCGGAGTTCGATTCTTTACTGCTGCTGATGGACAGAGATTTCTTATGATGGTTGCAGTAGTCAAGGCCTCTGCCCAAAACTTCTTAGGTAGCCCTGATTGAATTAGCATACACCTAATCACGTTCATGAGAGTCTGGTTCTGTCTTTCAGCAATTCCATTTTGCTCTGGTGTTCTCGATACTGAAAATCTATGAAGGATGCCACATTTCTCCAAATGTACCTTTAATTCTTTCGGTGTATACTCTCCTCCGTTGTCTGACTGAAATTCTTTGATTTTTCTTCCATGTATGAGCTCAACCTCGTCCTTGGTATTTCATAAATTCACCCAGCACGTCACTTTTCTTTGCTATTGGCACAGCTGTCCACATAATTTGAGAAGTTGTCAATGAAGGTCACAAAATACTTTTTGCCTCCTATTGATTCCGGTAAGATGGGCCTCACTACATCAGAGTGTATTCTGTCTAAAGGTGCTTCAGTGTTCCTCCCTTCTCCATCTGGGAACTTGCGGCGCCTCATATTTCCCTGATACAAAACTTCACAATCGATTGCTTCTCTTCTTTTATTTTAACTTCTTCTGATAATGGTTCGATCTTGCCAGAGCTTCGCCGTGTAGATGGCCCAATCTGTCATGCCAGATACCTACGGTTACTCTTGACGCCTTTCTCAGTTCCTTGTTATAACTGACTTTAGTGATGCGGTACATTCTCCTCCTTCAGTGGTTACATAATACAGTTTGCCGATTCTCAAAGCTCGAAGTATCTCTTTCTCTCCCTGTAACACACTTGACACTCCATTGTAGGCCGTTATTCTGAATCCTTTCTCTTCTAAAGTTCCTTGGGAAATCAGGTTGTCATGTAACTCTGGTACATATAGAACATTTTAAATTCGAGATCCCAACCTCCACATTCACCTGAAATGTGCAACAGTACTGATCCCTTACCTTCAATTTTTCAAGTTGTACCATTACCTATCGCTACTTCTCCAGACATGGGAACAATATTCCTAATCAAATCTCTGCGTGGGGTCATATGATCAGAGGCTCCGGAATCAAACAACCACACTCCTTCACTTTGGTTTGTTCTACTGCTCTGGGCTGTCAGTGCCATGTACTCCCTTGTAGCAACTGAAGCCGATGCCTTCTTTGAGGTTCCTGCCTCTCCTTTCTCCAATTCACTTAAAACCTTCGGGCATTTTTAGCAATATGACCTTTGCCTCCACATGCATCAAACACCAAAAACTTCGATAGTTTCCTTTATTAGGCCTACTGCCACTGGTGTTGTTCTGGTACAAATCCTCTGAATTTTCTCTCTTAGGTACTTCTTCTTGGTGAAATCTCTTGCAGTTCTCTCTTTAGTTACTCGAAGGGCTTTGTGTTTTCTTCTCGTGATCTACATTGTCTCTTCTTCATTCTTTTCTCTCTTCCAAGAGCAATTTAGCCTTGACATATTTCGTAGTTAAAACACTCTCTTCGTGCTCCAGGCTTCTAATAAGACCTCCGTATCTATCACGTGGCAAACCCAGCAAGTAAAAGATGACAATTGCCTGTCTGTGAAGGTTAGACCAGACTTCTTGATTTTTCTGTTTAAATCATTTATTCTACCTATGTAATCATGCATGCTAACTGTGTCTGTTTTCTTTGCAAGGACTAATTCCTCTAAAAACATTGTTTGATGCAGTAGCCCATAGCTTGTACATACCTCTTCTAATGTATCCAGGCTTCCTTGGCTGTTTCCCAAACTCTGCGATGTCGTCGAGATGTGCATCATTAACAGTAGTTAACATGATAGCCAACGCTGCATGGTCTAGTTTCGTCCTTCTTCACATTCAAACCCTGTTATTGCCTCCCAGAAACCTCCCTACATGCATAGTCCTTTCACCCTAATTGCCCACGAGTGGTAATTACTCCATCAAGCTTAGTACAACGGGTCTCCTCACTGCCTGTTGTCATCATCTTGATTAGTCCTAGTATAGCCTACACACTAGACTTACCAGCTCAGAACAAAAGGAACTTTGTTTGTCTCCACACACAGTTATCACCTACTGTTATTATAATTAATAAACACAACTCACGTTCTGGCCCCATAACCTGTCAGCGGGATCGGTGTTTTAAATTACTTAAAATACTTAAAAGTATAAAAGAAATACTTTTAATATAACTGCACAAGAAAAACTTTATTGACTCTACCTTGCATGGATACATCCAACAGAAACAAGTGATTTCCTAACAAATAAAACAGATGTTTATATTTCACTGCAGCCTTGATATTTTCTTTACAATACTGAACGATATTTCTGACATTACAATGGTGACAGCGGTGGGATACCTAAAAGCAAATGATTTCTTTTGTAAAACGTAATGCCAAGAAGACAACCAGAAACAATGGCGGATCCAGGAGTTGTTTAAGTGACTAAACGTCCTATTAAAATGCCTCGAGAATTAACAGGTGAGTCTGAAAGTTGGTGCGACTGGTTGCAACATTTTGTAAAAAATTCCGTTATTAATAAGTGGTCAGATATTGAAAAAAATGTGAATTTTTGGCAGTGAGTTAGGACGGAAGAGCCGCCGACAAGTTTGAGGATATTTCCCCAGAATAAAAATTGATTATGGAAGTTTGGCGGGCGTTACCTTAAAACTAAACCACCAGGGGAAAATTTTGAGCTACATAAAACTGCTTTTAACAGACGACGACAACCATTAGAACTTTTGACACTTTATGTCGCGAGATGAAAAATTTAGCTGCTGTGATCCATGGGGGGGTGGAGCTGCCCCAGGGTACTCGTGTGAGCTTCCCCCGGATCAGTTTGTAGAAGCTTTAGGTGAAGGCAATTTGCGTCAGCTAGTATTTCAGCCTTGTTCACGAACAGAAGAAGCTGCTACAAAAGTTGCTTTGGAACAATTAAGTAAATTTGCAAGGTAAAAAGAGAGCCCTTTGTACAGTTAGCCCGGGGACCGTAAATAGTGTTCATGCACTGGGGTTGTTTAAAAAGAAAACACAATCCATCAAGAAATGACAGATCCATGAAGCACATGATGAAATGCCTGTGGGGGCAAGGGCAGGCAAGAGAACATTCGTCAAAGCCTCATCTTTGGGCTAGATCTCAATGAAATCTGGAGTTGTGGAAAACCAGGAATCAATTGCCGTAATAAAGACAAGCAACACATTAACCCCTATTTTCAACCAGATTTTCGGGCTGAGTATAAACCAGGATATTTCCATGGGAGTCGGCCACATCAAAAACTAGGGGGCGGGCACCATGACCTGTGGGAGCCAGCCAAGAAAAATATTTTGATTCGGATCATACTACCTACCAATTATAGGAATGTGGCAAGGGGAGGTGCTGTGTTTAAAAAAGGGAAAGGTACAAATTTTGACATAGTATTTTAATCGTACAGGTGCGCTTTTCTTTACTACGATACAAAGATGGAAAGATTAAAGGGGGAATAAAAACCAGTTACGGACTCTAGTACTTTTTTAAATGTTTTAAACGCAAGGGTAATTCATGGCTAAAAAAGGAGTTGTTGAGTAAATCCGATTGGGAAGAAGATTTGGGGCCCACCCAATGTTTTTTAGGGAAGGAATTTCACAGCAGTGCATTCTGGGGACTGACTTTTTAGAAAAGACAAAGGTGATTTTTTAAATACTCAACATATGTTACGATTAGAGGGTAAAATTTTACCCCAAACAAAGGTAGGCTAACATAATCAACCATCAATGTGTCATGTTTCCATAGCGGAGACGGTGGTTGTCCCTACGGCAAGAGTATTTAATTAGAGGAAAATTTCGAGGAAAAGCCCCAAAAAGAAGGATTCCTAGAACCGCCCAATTTTTTATTTGGAAAGACGGGTGTGCTAGGGGCTAAAAATTTCGGGTTAAAGGAGAGTTCCACACATGCCGAACGTGTTTTAAATTCAACAGTAAACCGATAACTTATAAAAAGGGAAAACCCGTTGGAAAATTTTGCTTTTTGGACGCCGTCTTTTGAAGTGTCCCAAGTGGATACATCTGCAAACAGGTGTCCTGTTCTCAATTTTTTTAATATTTACCTAGATCATTTATAAAACTAAACAACCCAAACGATTTGTAGATTAATAGAAATTTTAAAGAGTTTGCTCGTAGGAGCTCATGATTTTTGGGTAGGACAAGCTTACTTATCACCGCATTGTTACGGGGAAAGCATGCCGGTGCGGAAACCCCACAGAATACCTCTTCACCCCGGGAAAAAACAAAGAAGATTTTTGAGATATGCTTAATCAAGGGTAATTCACCCATCTGGTCTCCCTGGAGTGCTCCTGTCGCCTAGTTAAGAAAAAGAGGTAAATGAGATTTTGCATTGATTATGCCGCTTAAATGAGGGCACTACCAAGGATGCGTATCCTCTTTCGTAGGGGTACATGATGGTTTCATTTAGTTCGGCAGGGTTTATTTTCCAAGCTAGATTGGCGAGGCTTATTTAAAATGGAGGTTGCTCCAAAGATCGAAAAAAAACTGCTTTTGCTACACATGGGGGGGTTTGTACAATTTAAATTTTCCCATTTGGGTGTGAAATGGGCCTAGCACATTTCACGTCAAAGGGACTTGGTTCTAGCCGATTGAACGGGTCTACACTATGGATATTTGGTGATTTATTTTTTTTGACCGAAATTTTGATGAACACATGATTCGTCTTCGAGAAGTATTTCAGCGTTTGAAGAAAACGGGGTGAAAGTTAAACCCAAGTGCGAAATTTTTTAAGAAAAGGGACAGTTTCTAGGTCATGTTTTTTCAGCAAAGGAAAACTCAACTGATTTTGGGGAAAGTATCTGCAATACTAAAAGTCTTTTCCCTCTACAGTTGAGGGAACACGTTTATTTTTTTGGGACTGCTTCATATTATCAAATAAATAAAAAAATAAATAAATAAAATTTTTTTTAGAGTCTACCCCCTCAGTTATATAAATGATTTTTTAAAAAAAGATTTGTTAAATCCTTTGCTGACATTGCTTTTCCACTTTTTCCCCGGGTTTCTCAAAAAAGGTACTAAATATGTTTGGAACGAAGAGTGTATATGCCTTCCTAATTAAAAAAATGTTTGGTGTCAAGTTTTTGTATTACACATCCTCAGCCGGAGTTACAGTTCTACGGATACTGATCGTGGAACAGGCATTGGTGGGGTGCTGAGCCGATACAAGGGTGGGTGGAAGTTTGTTGCATATTTTAGCCCCTATTTCCAAAAAATGAGAAAACTACATGAACAAAAAGGGGGATGCTTTCACTACCAAGTCAGCGCAGCCTTTTGAACTATCTCTATGGTAAGGTTTCTAGCAAAACAGATCATAGCGCCTTCGGTGGCTTCGTTCGTTTTAAAGACCCAGAAGGACAATGGCTAGGGGTTTGGGAAAAACTCGAAAAAGTTTTCTTCAAGATTCAACAAAGAACCATGGGGAAAGCGATGGACTGTCTCGTCAACCCCTATCAAGTCAGATCCGAGATTTTGTTGAAAATTGAACTTCATGGGGACCAAAAAGGTCAAAAGAAGAACTTCTCTTTGCAAGCTAGGACAGTGCTTTTTTCACGTTGTCTTGGTTAAAAAATGGGGCAAAAACCATCTTTTTTTTGAAAGCCCCAAGGAAAGAAAACATTTTGAGTTTATGGGCTCAAGGAGTCCCCTTTTTGGGAAAGGGAAAGGACTAGATTAGGTTTGGGAAAAGATAATATCCATACAGCTTACAGCTTCTACTACCGAAAGTTTGATCTCGGGGTATTAAAAGACTCCATTTTTCACCAGCAGGAGGTCACTTAGGGTATCTAAAAATTTGGAAAAGGTTCGAGGAAGGGTTTTTTGGCCAGGGATTGTAGGACATAAAGTTATGGTGTAAGAGGTGCCGCTTGTTGCAGCCGCAGAGCCCTTACCCGGGGTTAGAGCACCACAGTAGCATGGATCGGTTTTCCACTTCAAAGATATCACTGATATACTGGGGGCCTTGCCTTTGTCAACAAGAAAGATAAGTACATCAAGAAGTGGCCGATATTTCACAAAATGGGGCGAATGTATGCAGTTTTTAAAAAAAGCTGAAAAACTGTGCTGAAAAGGGAGTTTTTCCCAGTTCTATGTCTTTTTGGGGTCCAATGGAAATCCACAGGATCAAAGGGCGACAGTTTTAAACCGGCTGGTTCAGGAAATGTGTCGGATGTTAGGGGATACCAAAACAAGAACCCCCACCCACCATCCTCAGGTGATGGTTGGTTTAACTTTTAACCAAAACGCTTTTTGAAATGCTTAGCAAAAGGGGAAATGAAAAACAGACCACCTGGGACGGGCAGATTACGACAGTAAGATGGCTATCGTTCAAGTCCTCAAGCATCTACTCAATTTCCACTTTTCTTATTTTGGAAGAAGTTTAAATACCACTGGAGTAGTGTTTGGCCAACCTCAACAACAATGGCAGGAGAGAGTGATTAGTGTTCAAACTAAGGGAAAGATCTTGAAGCAGCTCACCCAAACAACACGGGAAAAAAATTTAAAAGTTTCCAGAAAATTCAAAAAACCTTTTCGCCCAAGATGTCAGGAAAACATTATCAGGAAGGGGGTCGTGGTTTGGTGTTAAATACTTTGTGAAGCCTGGACGTACACAAAAATTGCATTGTCCTTTGGGGGGGTCCATAGCAATTTAAAAACGTCTTTCCGACGTCACCTACCGAATTAAAGCAAAATGGGAAAAAAAGGAAACCCAAGGGAAAAAAGTCTTCGACAGCGTATAGTTGTTCATTTTAACCGATTGAAACCCCTTTTTTAAGGGGGGGATAATGTAGGGGGGATTGGAATACACTAGGCGTTCATATGTACAATTATCTAGAAGGCTGGTTTAGAGATGTTGTTGATAAAAAAAAATAAATGTTTTATTTTAAAAGGGTGTCTTCTCGAATGTTGGAAATATACATGAAATAAAGATTAAATGTTAATACTCTTTACATTATTTCAACCACCATGAAAAATTTCATGCTGGAAGTTTGTTAAAAAAACACTACTGGGGTGGGGGTAAAAAAAAACATGAGTAATTAGGTTTTTGGGTTGAAAAATGCTTGAGCATAATATTTTGATAATTTTAATAATTGCAATGTATAGAAAAACCCCTGTACCAATTCCAAATTTTAAATGGATGATAGAGGGGATTGGGGTAAAATATTGTTTGCTTTTTTTTTTCGAAATTTTTTTTTCGCAACCTGCTGTTTGTAAAAGAGGGGGTATAAAACTCAGCGGGGACTGAAGTATGTGAAAAATAATTCTTTTTGGCATTCCCTCCCCCCCCCCCCCTCATCGTGACAATTCACATGCAGCAGGCTATATAATGATCCTAACTTTTCCCAAGTTCTATCACAATAATCGCAAAACAGACTTACGCAGGTAACAACTTGGATATTATTATTTTTGCAACCTGCTGCTTGTCAAGAGGGGGTATATCCACGTTGGAAATAAAGCAAAAAACACGTGTCCCCGGGGGACGCACGTTTAAAACTATTTACGATTATTTTTAACTGTTGTATGCAACTATGACAACACTATGAGAAAGGGAATTTTGACATTGCAGAAACCACAATAGAATACAAAATAAAGAAACAAAAAATATCTACGTAGGCAAAACAACTACGCTTTCAAAAAAGGGGTTGGGCTTAAGTATTCTGCTCGCATTCGTACCGTTAGCGTTTGCGCCTCCTGGGGGAGGGGAAATCGGGGACTTCAGTATGTAAAAATAATTCTTTTTTTGGGGGCCTTTCCCCCCCCCTCATCATGACTAACAGGCATGAAGAGGAAATTTTTCTCCACATATTATATTCTAGGCTAATTTATTGTCGCCCTTAATCTAAATATACTATATCTAAGCATCTACATTTAAGGCAGGTTTAAAAATGTGGGATATCCGTTTAATTCAAGTTTCGGTATCTTAGTTCACTCCTTGTTGAATGTTGTTTTGATATTTTGGGGCCCCTGCGAGACACAAACTTTTACAGGGTCAGTATCTCTACATTTTAAACACAAAAAACACGAACATTACCCAATTTCATTTCTTGATAAAGAATGCCCTCATTAGCTCAACAATCCTTTTCATACAATCGCGTTGACTGGTAGTGCTACCGTAATCGACAAACATTAAGATGGCTGGAAGATATTTTTCTATTATATAGATCCCACAACAATGGGGATTCACTATACTTTCAAGAATTAATTATGATAATTAAACTAGGTATTGTTCTATTGTTGTTCTCACAGACTTTTATGCCTTTAATTGTTGCAATGCTGCCCATGCAACATCGTTTTTCTTATTTATTTTTTATATTTTTTTTATATTTATTATTATTGTCATACATACACATACATCTAGTAGTAACGAATATCATCATACATACAAAACAAAAAGTAATTTAGTATAAGCTAGCAAATGTTGTTTTTGTTGTTTTCCTATGCCCGGCAACTACTTATAAAGTCATCATGTTCGTCTAGCCGCCCAGTAGAGAACATGCCTCCCGCTCATTCCTATCCATGCCCTCTGGCATTTCGTCTGTCTTTTCTTCAGTCGCAGTGCATACGTGTAAGTTGTTTTTTTCTGTATTTTTTTTTAGTTATTTATTTATTTAACGTCTATTCGCTAATCAATTATAAAAACTGATTTACAAAGGAGCAAAAATTAATCTAATTACATAGATGCAGACAAAACAATGAACTAAAATTAAGTAAATATTTGAATGGAAATAGTAATATTACAACAATGCATTACATACTCAACAATTGATAACAAATAAAAAGGATATTAAATGCAATTTATGAAATGAATCGAAATATAAAAAAGGGGGTGGAGATTGAAAAGCAAAAAAAAAGAAAAGAAAAGTAAAGAAAAAAGGAGGAAAAAAAAGAAGAAAGAACAGAAAAAGAAAAGAAAAAAGAAGAAGAATAAAAAAAAACATTAAAAAGAAAATGAAAGAAAAACCTGATTTATTTGTTTAGAAAAACGATCCACTCAAACGCAATGATGAGGTTGCCAAAAAATCAGAGCACAGCAAAATCAGGGGTGGAGTAATCAATCTTTTCGCGGAAGAAACCACCGAACGCGAAATCTTCATTTCTTCTGTTTCAACCATCATTCTTGTGTTCAAATCATGATAACAATTTAGTGGTCAAAAAATCTTGACTCTCAATAAGATAATTAGTATCAGAATATAATTATTTAAAATTGTTCAAGTCAAAAACTGTATCACAGCAATGATACGACACCTAACTCAAGTTGGGCAAGTTCCACATGGGGCGGCAACCCAGACAATCTAGCAGAAAAATATCAATTGAAAATACATTGAATAAAATCAAAATCAAAGGCAATAATGAACAAACAAAGAGAACAGCAATCATAAATAAAAACATATGAAATAAATTAACATTTCATAAACACAGAGACATGTCCGCACATATAAATCAGTAAAAATCAATTCTTCTTTGTTCTTCGATCATTATCATTGCTTCAATTTTACTTTTAGAAATTGTACTATTCCTAGCTCAGTAAACTGGCTTCTAATATCATAAGAAATGGGTGGATTCCAAAAGGATACTCCTCTGTACAAGAATGACTTTATTAATGATTCAGAAATTAAGTTAGAACCTTATCAAAGAGTTCATTAGTAATCGAATTTCTCGTCACGAAGCACCAAATTGAAAAAATATTCGGTAAAATACCTGAATACATACCTTTCAATATTTTGTTGTGTATTTACCATACGCTATATTTCATTTCTTTCCCTCAATTCGTAGAAGCCAATCAGATTGTACATCTTGGCTCATAGGACTTGAATTCAAACATATGGTCTTGCCTCCGTCGTTACACAATCTGCATACATCTGTTCGATTATTCCCTGAATCTATGGAGATGTTTTTCTTGTCATGCCCCGTCTCCAAGCGAAACATTCTGTTATTTATCTTCCTTTTGTAAGTTAAAGTTTCTCTTCTTGTTGCATAAGCCTCGTCCAGCTTTTATCTTTTGACTCTCTTCCATCTTTCTTTGTAACGTCATTTTGTGGGCTGATTTGATATGTGATTTTATTGCACTGTAGAACACGGGTTATAGCAATTTGTTCACGTCTTAACTTCCGCATCTTTGCTAGGAAGTAGTTCTGCCTTTTCGTTCCCATTGATACGACAGTGGGACAGGCACCCATTGCAGAACTATTGTGTTCCCAGTCTGCATAACCTTAGAATCTTAACTTTACACTTCTTAATTTCATAGTCTGGCTTCACTTGTGCACTATTTGCCTCTATGAGCTGACCTTACTGCCTATCAAATAATTACTTTCCTATCTATGAACTTTTTCAATTTTTCCAAGGCTCTATCTATCGCGTTTACTTCCCGCATCATAGTCACTACCATTCCTGCCAGCAGGGGACTGATTCTTCAACTCTCTGCTGTATATCTCCAGCTCTCCTGCATAACCCTGCCTTGGTGTTGGCCGATCCGTCCGTGTAAACGTGGCAAACCATACATTCTCTGGATATCTCTAACCAGATATGAGTATGTTTCATTTTAGTTCAAGATCCTTGTGATTGTCCTTTCTAACGCGTTTATAACCCTCTAAATGTCAATCTGTTCAAGTTGTCAACGCTGATCGGTGTATATTGGGTTTGTATTTTGTTCCCCCCAACCCTTTTTGTTCCCCTGTGTTCTAAGACTTTTTACAGGACGACAGTCTTCTTAGAATGAATTGTTGATTCTGTCATAATGTTCTTTGTGTTTTTAGATTCTCATGGTTGCTTCCCTATTCCAGTATGGTTCATCCATTCTTACAAGCTTTTCGTAGCAGGCAACCTCAGCTACTTCCCGTCTAGCTTCCAAGGGTGGCACTTTGCTTATTCTTCCATTGGCTGCTATGGTGTTGTTTTAAACTCCACCGTTATTGCCTTAGTCTTTGTTCTGTAGCCCTCCTTAACTTGATCCAGTGTTTCTTAGAGTGGCATTTATCATCGACGATTTCCATACTCTAGAATCGGTCTTACATAGTTATATAATGTTGTTGCCAAGTGTCTTTGCTTGCTCCTCATGTTAATCCAGCCACTCTCTTCATTTGATTTAGTCTTTTGTTTCCAGTATTGGTTACCGGTATTTTTTTCTATGTGGTGAGTCATAGACATTTTTGGTCCATTTTCACTCCTCAGGTAAAAAAAAAAAAAAAAAAAAAAAATACAGGTTTGTCATATTTCTTTAGCAATGCATCTTTGAAAGAAATAAAAGAAGAAAATAAAAACACAAAGTCAGAACATAACTTTCAAAGAATTATTATGATAATTAAACTGAGGTATTGTTCTATTTGTTGTTCTCACAGACTGTTAAGCTTTATTGTTGCAATGCCTGACCTTGCCTCGTTTTTTTTTAAATTACTATTATTGTCATACATACACATACATCTAGTAGTACGAAATAACATTCATACATACAAAACAATATATTATTAATATAAGCTAGAAAATAAAAACACAAAGCAAGAACAAAGGTCTTTACTGTGAACTGTTAACAGTCAAATTAAACGAAGGAAAAAGGTGACACTTACAGAGAACGGTAACATAAACCGCAAAATGATAAAAGTAATGTAATGATTAATTTCATGATAACATGATACATAAAGGTAATTTGAGAAATATCAAAGAATTAATCAGAAATGTCAAAGAGTCGGAACGTGAACGTTCAGATTGACATTCGGATTGTTAATGAAGTCCCAAGCAATTGAAACAGCGACGTAATCGCCTGAGAGTAGCGTACTTGTCGGGCAGCGATTGCTTGAGAAACGTTTGACACTTATACAAGGGTGTGAAACTCTCGCATAATGGGCAAGTGGGTGATGGAACGGCTTTGAGCTTGCCGGCTTGACGAGCCTGAAGCATGGCTGATGTTCACTGGAGTCATGTAAGCTGGCGTTTGGCAACGAGCAATGAGTTGCCTTTCGCTCGATACTGGCGCCGTAGACTGCGCCTTAATGGGGTCGACCCGGTTATCAGACGCCCAACTCAAGCGTCCCTTGAAGCTTCGTCCCAAGACGTGATAAGCTGCGATCAGTCGGAGTAGAGACGCAGAATGCTTGCCTCGAAGTTTTTTCGGGTTTGTGCGTCTAAGTTTGACAAAGTAAGTGACAGAAGGAGAAAGTCAGCTAAATCAGGAATCTTCAAAGCCTTGAGAGCGTTCACGGTGTTTAGTCTTCCTTTATATTTATTTGTTTGTTATTTGCTTCCAACTGGCAGTGTACTTTATTTATAAATCATTTTTTGTTCTTATTGGACATTGGTTGCTTTGTTTTCCACATTTGCAGGCCTAATGCCCTCTAGTAATTTCTCTCTTAATAAATATTTCTATTTATTCTTTAAAGTGTTTAGAAGTTTTATTATTATGTATAACTAGGC
Organism: Sweltsa coloradensis; assembly: GCA_024449915.1. Lineage (NCBI taxonomy): Eukaryota > Metazoa > Arthropoda > Insecta > Plecoptera > Chloroperlidae > Sweltsa > Sweltsa coloradensis. The sequence continues at coordinate 22,264 of JAMZAV010012169.1, forward strand.
AACAGCAAAAAACAACAAAAAAATCTTACGGTGCTATGATTTATACAGGTCTTATGGTACAGAGACACATTATGGCCAATCGTGGGCACATAATTTTGGTCCTCACCGGGCCGCTCAGATTGAGCTTTGCTAGTTCGTTCTAGAAGTCTAGGATTCGACGTCAGGCATTACTGAGTCAAATAGACATTCTTCACTTCAATTTGGTAAGTCATTCCTTCAAATATAACTGGAACTTATTAACATAATTTTGGGACCGTACCAGGGCCGCATCAGACTGTGCTTTGTTGGTTCGTTTAGAAGTCTAGGATTCGACGTCCAGGCATTACTTGATTCAAATAACTTCTTCACTTCAATTTGGTAAGCTTTCCTTTTCCAAATATAACTAGAACTTATTACTCATTTGGAGCAGATAAAAAATTTACTCTTTAAAAAAATACATCTTGCGCAAAGTCCGCCCTTACAAGATTACAAACTTTTATTGATTCTTTCCGATGTCTTCAATACATACATATTAAATTGAAGGTGAGGAAACGCTAAATTAGAAATATTTGGAAAAGTTATCTTTCTTATCAAGAAGAACTAGAATTTGAGGACGACGAACCATCATGCAATTGATAGAGAGTTTTTGAAAGTCAGTATTACCGAGTCCAGCAAAAACTTAAGGTTTTTTGGAACTACCCGTTGATTTAAATCAACATGGACTAGAGCCAGGCCTGTTGGGTCTTAGGCCTACCTCAGGCGTCTCACACAATGGGCACAACTTATACAAATAAAGCTACCCACAATAAATCTACCTAAATTCTTAGGAAGATTAGAACTATGGCACATTTCAAGACAAAACATTTGAAAGCCTTGATAGTAAAGCAATCCTCCAATTGTCAAGTATTCAAAAAGTCCACTATTTACTGTCGTCTCTCCTAAGGAGACACATCAACTGGTGCAAAATCTGCCGATTACTAATGACCACTTTCAAAGCGGGCAACTGGTCACACGCAGGTATCATAACACCAAGTTAATAGCACAACACATGTCAGACAATTCTGCATGTGGCCCTCAATAACTAAGGGTACTGGAGCAAATCTTCGAAGCCTTATAAATCACGTTCAACAAATGTGGGGCATGCTTTAATGCTTTAGAATTCAATATTCCATTGCTGAATATTACATAAATCAGATGTCTATGAAAGAGCATGTCACTGAGACCGTAAGTAGTGGGAAATGCATTCCGAATTAGATGAACATGCCATCGTTTGAGTCTTTTGATTTACTTTCTTGGAAAGGAAATGCAAGGCACTTGAAGCAATAGCATATCTACATCCACTGGAAGCCAAATCTCAGAACAAATGCAAACTTGAATATTAAAACCCACAAGCAAGTCCCAACATTTCTTACATAGCTGTCGAACGGCCAATTGTATTCTCTGTTCAGTAACTCTTGGCTTGTATAGATGTAGCAAAGTTTGCGAACATGAGTCCCTCAGCAGCGCTACACGCTTGTGAAACAACACAAGTTTATGTTATAATTGCCTCATGGCCATTTTTCTATTAATCATGAGTGTTCTACATCATCGCTGCCACACTTGTATAAAAGGCTCACACGCATGCTACACTTAGATTCTCTGACATCGCAATCCACCTCTGATAACGTGTGCCTCCACCACAAGCTTCAACTCAAAATTTTCAATCTGCCGCTAAAAGACTTACTGTACCTTCACGATAAAAAGGTTCAATCTCAGGTTTTATTAGAACAGCGGTGGTAACCGTGAAAAACAAGTATGACAATCTTTCATTGCAGAGCACTGCTTGATTCTGCATCTCAGGTAACTTTGTCACAGGAATCATTAGTGCAAAGCTACAACTGAAGAAATCAAAACTAGCCATTCAAATCCAGGCATAAACGGTTAATGCTGAAACTTCCCACACAGTTTCGCTAGAACTTAGGTCAGGTCAGCGATTATACTACTACAATTGACTGTGCGGTTTCTTCCCGCATAACGGGCACAATGCCATCTACTTTTATGAATTGCGATAGTTTGGGAATTCCATAACGATATGATGTTGGCTGATGACCAGTTTAAACCAACCTGGTCCTATTGATCTTCTAATAGGAGCACACGTGTCCCTTCTTATGAAACCTTGTGTTGCGCCCCGAGAAAATGACACAAACTGGAAAATTACCCAGTATGCAAACACTGCACTTGGGCTGGAACCAGATTGCTGGCAAAACACCTATCAATTGTCAGCTCAATCACTCACCACGTCACTTTGGCGTCATCAGATTACGTAGAAAATCAACTTCAACCGCTTGCTGTGAATCGAAATCTATTTGCCTCGATCTACTAACCTGTTATTCCTCCGGAAGGAACAACAGTGCGAGAAACACTTCTCTGAGAACACTCTCCGACAACCAATGGAAAGATTCGTTGTCAAAAAACTTCCAACGCAGATTGATCCAAAAGTTCTTGGAAATTCAAGTGGCATTGGCAGACGTTCGACTAAAAATCAATTGAAAAGCGTCTAGCCAAAAGCCTGATCTAAAAGCCAAATACCATACCTTTAATGGATGTATCAAACAATGGAACACATGGATCAAGTAACAAGTGAGGCTGTTGAAATAAAGAGGCTTGCTATTATCTTCCACATCACCCAGTGTTCAAGACTTCTACTACACATCTACTCGTGTAGTTGTTTTTGACTGCAAGGGCTAAGTCCAATAAAAACAAACGGCATATCATTAAAATGATATCTTGGCATACAGGACCTACTGGTCCAACAAGATATGGGGCATTCCATGTGCTAACGATTTCCGAACACCCACATAGGAATGTTGCGGACTTGCTAAAATGTACAGACAAATTTTGGGTGCATCCCGAAGACCAAAATTCTGTGCAAAGAATTCTTTGGCGACAAGGCCCTGAAGAAGAATTGCAGACATTTAAGCTCAAAACGGTTACGTATGGAACCTCAAGGTGCTCCATTTCTTGGCAAACAAGATGCTTGAACAGGTGGCCATTGATATGAAATAAGTGCTCTCCAGTCAAAGCCTAAGATAATCAAGGAAGACTTCTATGTTGATGATCTGTTGACTGGCTGATCAAACTGTTTGAAGAAGCACAACATATTTACACAGAAGTCGCTACTTTGGGGCTCAAGCAAGAATGTTTTCCGTACGGAACGGTCCTCCAAACTCTACAAAGAACTTCTTGCAGTGATTCCAGAAGAACTGCAATTAAAAAAAAGAACACAAAGGACTGCTCTCTCTAGACTGTAATGAAAATATAAGTACACTAGGATAATTTGGGACCCGAAGTCTGATCATTTGAAGTAATAGAGTGGCTAAATCTTCTTTCTCCATTGATTACTCAAATCATAAAGATATTCTTCTGTCTCACATGACAAAAGAGTGTTTGTCCTACTATTGCATCGATATTTGATCCTCTTGGCTAGTCAGTCCCATTGTAATTAGTTACAAAATATTCATGCAATCCCTGTGGCAAAAGGGACTAGGATGGGATGACCCCTTGCAGCAAAACTGCAAGCAGATTGGCAACACCTTTGTGCGGCAAATTCCCATTGGGCTCAGTGACATCAAATATCCCACGCAATGTACTCAGGTGGTGATGTTTCCCCACTAAATGCCTCAGTGGACATTACACATTGCAATAACGGGTGGTATACCCGAGAAAACCACTGTATGTCCATAGACGCCCGTGGACGTAGCAAATCCATTGGCTTTTGGCGACAGCCAGTGAACGGGCTTATGGTGGCATGCCTCTATGTACGCGAGCTACATATGCCATCAGGTGACACTGCATCTACCTGTTGTGTTCAAAGTCCAAGGTAGCACCTGTTAAGAGAACAACTCTACTAGATTGGGAGTTGTGTGGCGCTTCCTTCTAGCTCCTTTTGTGACAAGGCAATCCCTGCACTACATCTCTACTTGTTAGTGAAACAATCTGTGGACAGACTCCACATTGGTATTGCACTGGCTTTCAGGCAGTTCATCAAGTATGAGAAAAACGTTTTGTAGGGAACAACCGTGTTGCTACCATCCAAGAACTCACAGCTCGTGCATCATTCACTGGAAACATGTGCCATCTGTCAATGTAATCCAGCTGATCTCGTGTCCAGAGGTGTCGACGTCCACTACCCTGAAGTCATGTGAACTTTTGGGGCACGGCCTGAAAAAAAAACTGGCTAAATTCAATAACCCTCTTTGTGGCCCCAGCTAATATCAACCTTGTGCCGTTTCCTGACAGTGCAGAAGCCCAGTAAAATCCTTTTTTGCGGACAAAAAACCGTGGCCAGAGGAACTGACACAAAGTACTCTAGAGCTGACGCAAACTGGTTAGATTACTGCCTGATGCAGAAGATTCATCAAGAATAACCAAGGATTTTAAGCAAAGGAAGAACGGCAACTTTCCAGCGCTTTCAGCAAAGGAGATGGAAGATACAAGCCTTCTACATTTAAAATTTGTACAATCTATTTCATATCAATACGGAACTAGCAAGTCTATTCTAACAATCACACCATTTTGCCAAAGAGTAAAGTAAAGACGTTTGACATCCATTCATAGATCCGCAATGGGCTAACTACGAGTTGGCGGTCGACTACCAAAAGCAATCACTCCTCCTATGATGCAATTCACCATTGATCTTACCAGCAGGATCATCATCTCACAGCAACCTGATCTGCACAAGCGAACACATCTAGTTACTACATGCTGGACCACAACTTCTGATCTCTTCAATCCGCCAGAGATTTTGGATCCCATCGAATCAAAAGACTGGTGAGAAAGATGATCCATCACGGTGCCCAGGTGCTTCCGACTTAAGGCACAGGCTTCTCAGCAGTTAATGGTGAACTACCAGGCACAGAGAATCCAATCCCACTCGACCGTTTCGCAATGTTGTTGTTGATTATGCTGGACCTGTCCACCTTAAAGTTGGAACACCTGCGCAGCAAACAACAACAAAGGGATATATAGCCGTGTTTGTATGTCTAGCGACCAAGGCTGTTCACTTAGAAGTTGTTACAAACCTAACAACAGATGCGTTCAATACCGCTCTAAGGCGCTTCATTGGGCTTCCGCAGAGGCAAACCCTCTCGAATACAATCTGAATAACGGAACCAATTTTTTCAGGTGCTTGCCCACCTAACTCATGTATTTACACAACTACTTCAAGAAGAAAAACCATTATCGTCAGGTGCAAGACCATCCTTCACAAGACAATTGTACTTGGGTATTTATTTCCGGCCCCATGGGCACCGCACTTCGGTGGCCTATGGAGGCATGCAGTCAAATCGCATGACTACTCATTTAAAAAGGGTCTAGGAGTACAAGGTCATGACTTACGAAGAGATTGCTACCTTGCTAACTCAGGTCGAGGCCTGTATGAACTCCCGTCCACTTTGTACATTATCTAACGATCCTCATGATTTAAATTACCGTCACCCCTGGACATTTCCTTATTGGAGAACCTTTGACACAAATCCCCTCTGTTGTGAACCTTTGTGATACAAGTGTTAATAGGTTGACCAGGTGGCAGCACGTGCAGCAAACACTGCAGCAGTTCTGGAGACGATGGTGCCAAGACTATCTACAGAGATGTCAGCAGCGTCGGCGCTGGCGCGACACACTGCCGAACGTAGCGAACCTGGTGCAGTGGTGCTCCTGAAGGAAGACAACGTTCCTCCATTGCAGTGGCGACTAGGAGTTATTGCAGACACTCACAAAGGAACGTGACGGACATCGTGCGGGTAGTGTCGGTTAAAACCTCTCTGGAATCTTCAAACGGGCCCATACTAAAGTGTGCCTATACCTCCCGTGTTGAATCAGCGTTGGAAAGTCCAGCCTTTCAAGGGGCCGGTATGTTAGTCTTCCTTTATATTTATTTGTTTGTTATTTGCTCAACTGGCGAGTGTACTTTATTTTACAAATCATTTTTTGTTCTTTTGACATTGTTGACTTTGTTTCCAATTTTCGCATGGCTATGGCCTCTAGTAATTTCTCTCTTAATAAATATTTCAAATTCCAAATCTTTAAAGTGTTTTTAGAAGTTTATTTATTAATTATAACTAGGCAACAGGCAACATCTACGTGCCTATTGATTTATACAGTCTTACCAGAGACACGTTATGGCCATTCGTGCACACACGGAATTACGATGAACTTGCAAGAACTGCTGTAACTTAGCATGACTGCTCGTATTTGTACCGTTTGACAAAAAAAATTCGTACACCAACTGTCATTTTCAGAAAACTATTTTTATGTTTAGTCTTCCTTTATATTTATTTGTTTGTTATTTGCTTCCAACTGGCAGTGTACTTTATTTACAAATCATTTTTGTTCTTATTTACATTGTTGACTTTGTTTCCAATTTTTTGCAGGCCTATGGCCTCTATATTTCTCTCTTAATAAATATTTCAATTCACACAATTCTTGTAAAGTGTTTTAGAAGTTTATTTATTATGTATGCATAACCAGCAACAGGCAACATCTCGGTGCCTATGATATCATCTTTACAGTAGCAAGTTTATGGCCAATTCGTGCACATAATTTTGGTCCTCCGGGCGCGGTCAGACTGGGGGGTGCTTTGCTGGTTCGTTTTAGAAGTCTAGGATTCGACGGAGGCATTCTTTGATTCAAATAGACTTCTTCACTTCAATTTGTAAAGGGCTTCCTTCAAATATAACTAGAACTTATTACTCATGCCCCAAAAAAAAAAAGGGTTTGTTTTTCTTAAAACCCCACGGCTTCCTTTTAAAAACCCAAAAAGGGGTTAATGGGGAAACAGCCCAGAAGAATCCACCACCCCCCGGGCCGTTTCGGGCCCAAAAAATTTGGTGTTTGGGTTTATGCACCTTCACCTTTTTTGGAAAACACCCCCAAAAAAACGGGGGATATTACCCTTTTGAGCGGGGAAAAGGGGTTACTTTTTTACAAATCTCCAAAGATCTTAAAATACCTTAAGGGGATTCTTTGAGGGCCCTCAAATAAAAATACTTGAAATTTTAAGTGCACCCCCAATAAAAATTTTGTTAAAACTTTTCACAAGAGAAAACCCCTAAAAAAATTTGACCCCCAGGAATCATGTTGAAAGAAGTTTTAAGGGGGCCGGTTTTTTACCCTCTTTTTTTTTTGTTTTTTGTTTTTTAGTTATTTTTTTTTTTTGGGGTTTTTTTTTTTTTTTTTTTTTGGGAAGGAAAAAATTTTCCCAAAAAAAAAAAAAAAAATTTTATTTTTAAAAAAAAAAAAAATTTTTTTTACCAAAAAAAATTTGTTTAATATTTTTTTTTTTTTTTTTTTTAAATTTTTTTTTTTTTTTTTTTTTTAACATTTTCCCCCTTAACAAACAACTTTTAAAAAAAAAAACCTTTAAAAAAAAAAAAAAAAAAAAAAAATTTTTTTTTTTTGTTTTTAAAAAATTTAATAAAAATAAAAAATTTAAAATTTTTTTTTAAAAAAAATAAATTTAAAACACAAAAAATAATTTAAAATTTTTTTTTTTTTTTAAAAATTTTCTCCCCTTTGTTTAAATCAACAGGGGCCCCTAGAACCCTGTTGGTCTGGGCCTACCTCAGGCGTCCACACAATGGGGCTAGTTCAAAAAAAGCTACGAAAAAAATCTACCAAAATTTCAGGAAATGTGGAACTAGGACATTTCAAGGACACTTTTAAAGCCGATAGTAAAATCCTCAATTGCAAGCATTCAAACATTCCCTTTTTTATGTCGTCTCTAAAGGGGAAAACCCACACAATGGGGAAAAAATCTGCCGATTACTAAAGAAAATTTTCAAATAGGTGGAAACGGGTCACCGAGGTATCTAACACCAGTTAAAGCAAAAACCAAATGCAGAAAAAACTGCATTTTTCCCCAAAATTAAAAGGGTACGGGGAAAAAACTTAGAACCCTTTAAACAGTCCCTGAAAAATGTAATGCTTGAATTGCTTTAAAATTTAATTTTCTTTTGCAAAAGTTTGAAAAAATCAGATTACTATGAAAGATTACACTGAGACCCGAAGGGAGGGGGAAAAAGCATTCAAATTTGTGAAATGCCCACTTTTTGAGTCTTTGTTTTACTTCTTAAAGGGAAAATGCAAGGCACTTAAGGGGCATAGGCATACCTACACCCACTGAGCCAAATCTCAGAACAAATCAAATTTGAATAAAAACCCTAAAAAGCACAAATTCTTACATAGCTGTAACAGCCAATGTTTTTCTCTTTTCAAAAATATGCTTGTATGATGTGCAAAATTTTTGGAACATGAGTTCGCGCGCTACACGCTTTGAAACCCAATTATGTTATAATTTCCCATACCATTTTCTTTTAAAATCTGAGTGTTTACACATCGCGCCCCCGGTAAAAAAAAGCATCACACCATGTTACACTTAGACCCCAAACATCCAATCCCCTTATAACATTGTGCACCCCAAACAAGCTTAATCAAAAAGTTCAATCTGCCGCTAAAAAACTTACTGTACCTTCAACATAAGGTTCAATTCAGGTTGTTTAAAACGTGGTAACGGTGAAAAACAAGATGGAAAATACATTCATTGCAGAGCCTGCTTGTTCTGCATCTCAGGTAAACTTTGTCACGGAACATTGTGCAAAAGTAAAAACTGAAAAATCAAAACAGCACATTCAAATCCAAGGCATAAACGGGGTTTAAATGCTGAACTTCCCACAGTTTCCTAAACTTGAAGTAAAGGTCACGATTTACTACTAAAATTGACTGTGGGTTCTTCCCCGCTACGGCACAATCCCATTATTTTATGAATTGCGATGTTGGGGAATTCCAACGATTGATATTGGCTGATGAACATTCAACAACTGGCCCTATTGATCTTTCATAGGAGCACAGTTCTATAAAACCTTGCCCCCGAAAAATCAAAAACTGGAACTTACCCCATATGAAAAACATTTTTTGGCTGGCGATTGCTGGCAAAACACCATAAATTTGTCAGCTCAAAAACTCACCACGTTCCTTTGTGCCAATCAATTCCTAGAAAATCAATTAAACCGCTTCTGGGAAATCGAATCTATTTGCCTCGATCAACCTTTTATGCTCCGGGGGAAAAAGACGTGCGAAAAAACCCTTCTCGGGAAAAACACGACTCGAAAACCAGATGGAAGATTCGTTTCAAATTTCCCAACGAAGTTTGATAAAAAAATTTCTTGGAAATTCCAAGGCTTGCAGAACGTCGGCTAAATCAAATTGAAAAGCGTCTACAAAAAAAATGATCAAAAGCCAAATCCTACCTTTATGGGGTGAGTATCAAAAAATAACAATGGGGGGGCAAAAACAAGTGATGCTGTTGAAATTAAAAAGGTTGCTATTTCTCCCCTCACCCCGTGTTCAAGACTCTTCTACTTAATTACCCTGTAGTTTTTGAGCTTGCTAAGTCCACAAACGGCATATCTTAAATGTACTGCATACAGGACCTACTTCCACAAGTTTGCATTCCATTGTGCACGTTCCCAACACACAACAAAGGGAATTTTTGCGGACGTTGCTAAAAAGTACAGACAAATTTTGGTGTCCCGAAAACCAAAACTGCAAAGAATCTTTTGGGGACATCTCATGAAGAAAAAATTGCAGACATTTAGCTCAAAAAGGTTTTCTTAGGGAACCCCAAGTGCTCTTTTTGCCAACAAATGCTTGAAAACCCGGTGGCCCTTTATAAAGAAGTAAGTGCTCCCCAAGCGCAAATAACAAGGAAGACTTCTATGTTGATGATTGTTGACTGGGTGCTCACTGTTGAAAAAAGCACAAAATATTTACACAGAAGTCTCTACTTGTCAGCAAGCTTTTCCGTTTTCGAAAATGGCCTCCAACTCTACAGAACTTTTGCGTGATTCCCGAAGAACTGCAAGAAACCAAAGGACTCCCCCTCCCAGATTAAAGAAAATATAACTACACTAGGGTTAATTGGGACCCAAAACTGCCAATTTCAAGTAAAAGGGGGCAAAACTTCTTTCTATTATTACTCAAATCTAAGATATTTTTCTGTCCGCATGACAAAAAAAAAGTGTTTTCTATATTGCATCGATATTTGATCCACTGGGCTGTCAGTCCATTGTAATTTGTTACAAAAAATTCATGCAAACCCTGTGGCAAAAGGACTAGGATGGGATGACCCCTTCACAAATCTCAAGCAGATTGGGAACACCTTTGTGAGCAAATTCCCTTGCTCAGTGACATCAAAATCCCGCAATGTATAGATGTGATGTTCCCACAATGCCTCGGGCATTTCCATTTAATACGGGTGGGTAACCCACTGTATGTCCTGCGCCCGGGAGACAAATCCTGGCTTTTGCGAAGCAGTGAACGGGGTTGGTGCTGCCCCTATTACGGGGTACATATGCCAAAGGTGAAACTGCATCTAACCTGTTGTTTCAAGTCCAGGTAGACCTGTTAAGAGAACAACTCTACCTAGGTTTGGGGTTGTTGGGGGGTCTTCCCTTTTAGCTCATTTATGTGACAAAGGGAATCCCTGCCCTAAATCACTTGTTAGTGAAAAACCCTCCTGTGGACAGATACACCCTTTGGGATTTCCCGGGTTCAGGCAGTTTTTCAAGATGGGAAAAAAGTTTTGTAGGCAACCCTGTTGCTACCATCCCAAGGGAATCACACTGTTCAACTGGGAAAAATGGCCATCTCATGCAATCCGCAGTCTCGTGTCCAGAGGTGTCGACGCCCTACCCTGAAGTCTGTGAACTTTGGTGCACGGTCCTGAATGGGTAAATTTAAAAACCCTCTTTGGGGGCCCCCCTAGATTCAACCTTGTCCCTTCCGACAGTGCGAAGCCGAAAAAAACTTTTTTGCGACAAGAAAAGGCCCAAAGAAATGGAAAAAAGGAAATCTAAGCTGCCAAACTGGTTAAGTTACTGCCTATTTTCAGAAGATTCATCAAGCATACCAGATTTGCAAGGGAAGAACGGCAATTTCAGCGCTCACAGCCAAAAAGATGGAAGACACCTTTTAACATGTGTAAAATTTGTACAATCTATTTATACAAAAAAAATCGGTTATCCAACTCAAACCATTTCCCCAAAGAGTTTAAAATAAAGGTTTGACTCCATTCAAAGTCACATGGGCTATACGATTGGCGGGCGACTCAAAAAGCATCACTCCCCCTATGATGCAATCACCAATTGATATTACCAGCAACCCCATCTCACTAAACCCGATCTGAAAAACGAAAACCCTCAAGTTCAATCTGACCACAACGCTGTTCTTCAACCGAAAGATTTTGGTCCCATGATCAAAGATGGGGAGAAAATGATTCATCGGGGGCCCAGGTCTTCCGACTTAAGGCACAAGCTTCTCACAGTTAAGGGTGAACTACCAGCACAGAGAATCCAACCCCCCGACCGTTTCGCAATGTTGGTGTTGATTTGCTGGACCTGTCACCTAAAATTTGGGGAAAACCTCGCAGCAAGACAACAACAAAGGTATATACCGTGTTTTTATGCTGCGACCAAGTGTCACTTTGGGAAATTGTTACAAAACTAACAACAATGGTTCATAGCGGCCTTTAAGGGGATTTTTGCTCGCAGGGCAAACCCCCTCAAAGGGAAAAATCCGACATTGGAACTATTTCCAAAGGGGCACCCACCAATACATGAAAATTTTAAAAGCTGCGAGCACCAACCTGCAAAAAAAGCCCCCTACGAAAATGTGCCTACTACCCCATTTTAATCGTGTTGAAACCCCGCCCCTTTTAAGGGGGGCCCGGGATGTTTAGTCTTGCTTTATATTTATTTGTTTTTTATTTTTCCAACGGCAGTGTACTTTTTTTACAAAATCATTTTGTTCTTATTTTCTTTGACTTTTTTTCCAAATTTTGCGGCCTATGGCCCTGTAATTTCTCCTTAATAAATATTTCTATTTACTTCTTTTAAAAATTTTTTTGAAGTTTTTTTTATTATGTAAAAACATACTACAACAGCAACATTACGGGGCCTATGTTTTTACAGTTTTACCAGAGACACGTTATGGCCATTCGTGCACATAATTTTGGTCCTCACCGGGCCGCATCAGTTTGAGCTTTGCTGGTTCGTTTAGAAGTCTAGGATTCGACGTCAGGCATTACCTAGTCAAATAAAACTTTCTTCACTTCATTTTGGTAAGCATTCCTTCCAAATAACTAGAACTTATTACTCATTATGGAGGCAGATAAAAAGAAATTACTCTTTAAAAAAAAGAACATCTCGCAAGCAGCCCTTACAAGATTACAAACTTTCATTGATTCACTTTGATGTCTCAATTCCCATGACATACTAGAATTGAAGGTGAGAAACGCTAAATTAGAAGATATTTGGAAAAGTTATCTTTCTTATCAAGAAGAACTAGAATTTGGGGGACGACAAACAGGATCATGCAATTGATAGAGAAGTTTTTGAAAGTCAGTATTACAGAGTCCAAGCAAAATACTTAAGGTTTTTGGAACTACCCGTTTATTTAAATCAACAATGGCTAGAACCAGCTGTTGGGTCTAGGCCTACCTCAGGCGTCTCACACCATGGGCCATAGCTTACAAATAAAAGCTACTGACAATTTAAATCTACCTAAAATTCTAAGGAAATGTGGAAAATATGGCTACATTTCAAGGACACATTTGAGCCTTGATAGTAAACAATCCTCAATTTGTCAAGCATTCAAAACATTCCACTATTTACTGTCGTCTCTCCAAGGAGAAACCCATCAACTTTGGGGGCATTAGTAAACAAAAGAAGGTTGTTGTGGGTTTGATTTGGTGGTGATAAAGGGGTTTTGGTGTGTGTAAAAGATCATCTTGCTTTACGTTACTTTAAGTGTTTAATAAATAGTGTTTCAACTACTTATATCATTTTATTCCCCTGGTTTATTAGCAACATTCATTTTGGTCCTCCGGGCCGCGATATTTCGTAAATATCCGGTATTATTGTGTTAGTTGCTTCTATCTCCCTCGTGGATTTTGTGTGTTGTGAGCTATTTACCTTACCCCTCGTCTTCCTCTGCTGCAATGGAACAACTCCTAGCAAGGAAACGTGCTTTAAAGTGTTATGTAACGCGACTTGAAAATGCCACCAACAACGTGCAGACTGGTGAGTTATCTGTAATCACCATTCATAAAGAACGAGTGCATCAACTTTTGACGGAAAGTAACAGCCTACTTCACGCCGCCCAGTGCTGCGTCGGAAGAGGGATGCGGTTTTGAGAGTATGGGGACTGAGATTAGCAAAGTTTTTTCCACAGGTTGGTGACAATAGGCCCCTAATTTTTTGGACCTGGGAAACCCGGGATGCGGCGGCGTTTCGTGCCAAAATCCACCAATGGTGGGCCCCTGACCCCAGGATGTAAGGTTGCCTAAGCTACAGTTTCCGACTTTTTGATGGCAACCTGAAAAGCATGGTTTGCCATTTAAGGATCTGTTTGAGACTGCTTAAAACAACAATTGTCATCTTTCCGGAGTTTGAGAAAATACAATACCTAAAGGGGGTCACTTAAATGGCGAGGCCGCGCTTTTAATTCCCGGTCAATCCCTTTTTGACCAATGGGAATTATATTGAAGCATGGGAATTGCAAATTTTTCACCGCTTCAAACCCAAGCGGGGAAATTAAAAAATTCCCTTTTTGGGAAAGGGAAATTGTTTTCTCAGCCTGGGGTTTTCAGCAGGAGTCGGGGCAAGCGAGTTTGGGGGCAAGCTGCTAATACCACAATTGGAGTGAAGGGCCGGTCCTTTTGAAAGGTGCGGGGGTTAAACCCTTTTTGATAAAAGGGGGGGCTCACCCTTTGGGTTTTCCCAAACCACTACTGGAAATTGGACAGCGGATTAAAGGGGCAATGGGAAGTTTTTTGGGGCGGGACCACCAAAGGGGGGCCACCAAACCTTTTCAGAAATTTGGGGAAAACCTTCCCATAAAAACATTGGGGCTCGAGCTCTGGGCCTTCCCCCTGCTGGAAATTAAAACCCCCTTGGGGATCAAGGGGCCTAAACAAGCGGGCACAAAATTTTAATTTTGGAAAGAGCGGGACTTTTTTTCAAACCACGGGTTGTGCCCCCAGAAAGTTTGGGCCAGGGCAAAAAAAGTGGGGGCAGGTCCCATTTCCCGGGCCAAAAGGGTCCTGACTTCATAAAGGGCAAAATGCCCTTCCGACCGGCAATTTTCGTTTTGGTGAAAGGTAATTCTTTATGCTTTAATTGTGCATGCGATCAAGTCATTCGTTGGGGGGAAATTTGAAAATTCAGCAAAAGGGCACCTAGGGTTTCCAAACGTAAAACTAAATTATTTACATTTTCCATTCACCCCGGGTTCCCCCAAAGGGTGGCCAACAGGATGGGGTTTGGGCCCTCTATTTGGACAATTTGTTTAATCTCTTTAAAATTCATCGGAATCTTTTTCCTCAACGGTGCAAAACTATAAACTGTTTAATCATAAATGGCAAAGAAAAAACAAGGGAAATCGTTGGGGCCATTAGGGGGCATTGTTGCGCCCTGAAGCTACCTTTGTCACAAAAAAAAATTGTGTTAAAAAGAAAACTCGGTTTACGTGAAACGGGGTTCGACCCAGGGACGTTTTTGGGGGGGTTTGGCTTTAGCGGTGTTTGGGAAAAGGGTCGAGGCTTTGGTGGGAACGAATTTCACTTCAGCCCCCTTAAAAATGGGGGGAAAACATTTTGGTGTGAAGGCCTTTTGATTCAAAACCCCCAAAGGGGAACGGGGGCCCCCTTTACCGAAAAGGGTCGGGTCAAGAAAGGAAATTAGTAATTGGGTCACTCTAAAATGGGTTTAATTTCTGGCAGACCCAACAAAAAAATTGGGCCCGGGGTTTTGTGTAAGGAAGGGGTTCTCTTAGGACCCTGACGGGGGGAAAATCCGGGGGGCTCCTCCCGCTCTGGCCGTTGCTCGGGAAAAAATGGTTCGCCAAAGGTTTCTGGAAACAGTTTCTGGGAATGGGTACTGTTCGGCCCCATCAATGCATTTGGCCCCAAAGGTCCCCAAAGTGGAAAACAAAGGGGAAAATGTTCAGTGGGGGCCCCTTTGGGACAAAAAAACACGGGGGCCAAAGGTTCTGGGAAAAAATGGGGAAAGGAAAAATTCCCGGAAAAAACAAATTTAAAACTAAAAAATGGGGAAGAAAGGGGGTTTTGGGGCATTAAAAATTTTGCCCTCGGAGAAAAATTAGCCCCCAGGGAAGATTTGGGGGTTCCATTTCGGGAAAGCGCCCAAAAACTTGGGACTATTGGGAAAATAAAAGTTATATTTTCACTTCCTTTGGGGGACAGACATGAAAACCCTCCAGGGGGGAAAAATCTTTAAAACCCAAAAACGGTTTCCTGCCTTGAGGGGGTTGACCCCTGGGGTGGCAACCGCCCCAGGAAAAATCCGGGGCCAAGCTTTCTCATCAAATTTTTGGGGGGCTTAATTAAAAGGTTGAGTTGGGGGCCCTTTCCAAGGGGGTTAGGAAGGCCAAAAAGGGTATTGTCCAAAGTTTCCCCTTGGAAGAAATTTTTGGGGGGTTTCTTCTTGGAATAATACCCCTTTCCAGTTTTAGTAGTTAAAATTTCGTAAACGAATCTGGGGGAAGTTTTTTTAAGATAAAAGGGGTTTTGGGTTAAAGTTTTTTTAATCCAGGCGGGGAAGGGAAACAAAAAAATTTTCCTTTTTTAAACCTTTAAATTTAAAAAATTTTCAGTTTTTTGGGTTAAAACCAGGTGGGGAAAAAATAAAAATTTTTAAAATAACTTTTTTTTCCCCTTTAAAAGGGCCAAAACCCTTTTTCTTATAAAACCATTTTAAACTTTTCAATTTTCATCCAAAAATTTTTTAAGGGAAATTTGGGCCAAAGGGGGAATTTAAACAAAAAAAGTTTATTGGAGGTTTAAAAAATTAATTTCATTTTTAGGGTCATATTCCTTTTCCCCATTTTTTAAAAAAATTCAGGGTTTACTCCTAAAGTTATTTAAATGTTGGGGGTCCCGATTTTTGGAAGGGGTTTTAATTTAAAATTCAGGAAAGTGAATGGAAGAAGGAGTAAGTTTTCCCTGTGAAGGGGGTGAGTTGGTAAAAAATTCCCTTGTCTTGTTTTTAAAAAATTTGGATTTAATGGGGGTTAGTTTAAAAGAAAATTTTGAGGGTAAAAAGTTGTAATAGGGGAAAGGAAGATTTGGGGTTTCCCTCGATCTTTTAAGGGAAACCCTTTAAAGTTCTTTTAACTTTATTTAATAAAACAAATTTTTTTTTAAAAATCGAGAAATTTTAGCCCGGGGGAAGGGGGAAATAGAAAAAATTCTTCATTTTAAGGGGTAATTAATTAAAATTTTAGGAAAACGTAAAGAGGTTGAAAAAAGAGCGAAAAGGGGGTTTTTATTTTGATTATTTTAACCTTTGAAGGCTTTGTTTTGGTTCCCATTTGGGTTTTTTAATTTTAAAAATTTCGAAATTTGGAATTTTTCCCCGGAAAAAAAAAATTAAAAAAAAAGCTTATTTCTAAAAAATTCCCCGGCCCCCTAAACTTTTAAATTTTTTTTTCGGGGAAAAATTTCCCAAAATTTTTTAAATGCCCTTTTTGGGTTTTGAAAACCCCCACCCTTGGGTAAAAGGGCCCCCCAAAAATTTTTTGCCGAAATTTTAAACAAAAAAAATAAAAACTTTTTTTTAAAAGGTTCTGTCTTGGTTCGGCTAATTTTTTTAAAACTTTTTTTCTTTCAAAAGAAAAATTTCACCTTTAAATTTTAAATGTCCCTTTGGAAATAAAACTTTGTAGCCCCCCCCTTTTGGGGAAAAAATTGGCCCAAATGGCACAAAAATACCCGCAAAAAAATCCCCCCCCTTTAAAAAAAATTTTTAAAAGTTCCGGTATTTTTAAACTTTTTTTTTTCAGTAAACAAAAATTACCTAAGCCCAAAAAAAAGGGTTGCCAAATTTCATAAACCTTTTATCCTTTCCCCCCTTTAGGACCCCCAAACAAAAAACGGGAAAAAAAACAAAAAAAAAAAAAAACACCCGAGTAAATTTTTTTGGGGGCCCCTGAAATTAAGTTCTTGGGGGCTTCGCTAAAATCCAAAAAGGGCCCCCAGTGGGGAAAAAAAAGGAGGAAAAAATAAAAATTTAAAAAAAAAAAACCCCTTTTTTTTTGGGGGGGTTAAAAGAAGTTTCCTTAATCTATTTAAGGAAGTAGAAAAAGGGGAAAAAGGGGTTTTTAAAAACATTTTTTTGATTTTAAAAAAATTGGGCTCATAAAAAGTTTTCCCTTAAGGCTTATTTATAAAATTACCCATGCCATAATTTTTTAAACCTTTTTAAAATTTTTGCCCAAAAAGTTTGTTTGGGAATTAATGATACCTAATTTTAAATTTTGGTTGTGATTTATTAGGGTTTAAAATAAAGGGAAAATTTGGTTGATTCCCCTTTTTGAAAAATTTTTTTGGTCCTTTTTATATGGTTTGTGGTTAATTTTTTAAGGGTTTTAAGAAAGGGAGTTTTTTCCCCAAATATTATAAAGAGATTTATTTAGGGTTTTTATAATCAAAATTATTTTATTAAAATTAATGAGGCCCAAGGACCCCCTTGCAAATCCGGCAAAAGGGGGTTCCGGGTTGATGTTTTTGCCAATTAAAATTATTACCTTTTCTTTTTAAAAGAAGGGTAAGGGGATTTCCATCCACTAAAGGTAGGGTTTAGGTTTTTTAAAATTTAAGGGTTTAGTTATAATTGAAGGGTCAAACAAATAAAATTTCCCTTTCCCAAGGTAGGGTAAAAAGGTAATTAAATTATTTTTTTTGTTTAGTTTTTAATTTTAAAGGGGTTCATGAAAACAAAATGATTTTCTAAAAAGCCGGAGTGAATTTTATAATTTTAGGGCCCAATTTTTTTTCCTTATGTAAATTTTTTTTTAGGGACTTAAAAATTTAAGCTTTCCGAAAGGGGTTTAAAATTTTAAGGGTTCGTTTTAATCAATTATGTTTTTTTTGGTTTTTAGGCTTTTTGGAAAGGGTACAAACCCTTTTTTCCCAAAAGGGTTAAATTTTTTTTTTTTTTTTTTTTTTTTTTTTTTTTTTTTTTTTTTGTTGGGTTATGAGTGAAAATTTTAAATTTAAAAAATTAAAAAAGATGTTTTAAAAGGCCTTTTTATTAGAAAAGGGGAAATTTTAAATCATATGGGAATAATTTTAATTAAAAATTAAATCAATCCCTTTTTGCTTTGGGTTTGATTCGATTGATTGCATGAAGGGAAAATTTTTTTGGAGTCACGTGAGTAAAATAAAACCCTGTTAGTTTTTTTGTAACGTGCCGAAAGGGGGTATCTACGCACGTTGGTTTTCCCCGACGGCTCTGTTTTCGTTAAGCTTGTAGCCGGAAAAAACCCAAAGGTTGCTCCGCTACTTTCCGACAACCATTCCTTTTTTGGAAAAATTTTGGGGGACCTGTTTTGCTAGAAAAACTTTTGTGTACTTGTCCCAAAAATCTCTTTGTAAGGACGGAGAACTTTTTCCCTTGGGGCAACTCCACAATCTTTTTTTCCCTGGCTAGCAGCACGGGGTCTAAACGCTGGCAAAAACCTTTTTTTTGGGGCAACCCGAGTGGGCGTTTATACAAAAAACCTCTTTTTCCTCCTAACCAATGGGGGTATGTGATAACCCAGGGGAAAACCCCTGAAGATTGTGCTTCGCGTGGTTTGCCCCCCCTGCGGGGCCTTGGGCCTAACCCAGTCTTTGTGGGGGAACAGGCCCTGCCTGGGTTTTTCGGAAACGTTTTTCCCACACCCCAGTGGAAAAAACCTCCGACCAGCAGACAATGCAAAGGAAGAGACGTTGTGACGAGAAAACCCCAAAACCAAAGGCTGGGAGGGTCTCACTGCTAAAAACAAGTGGTCTTCTCTTTTAAAAACCCTCCCAACGTGGGGAAAAGCGTGGTGCTTTGCGCTTCATTTCAAAAATTGCGGATTTGGTTTCTGACGGGGCGTTTACTCCCAACCCTTTCTTTTGGAAAAGAAATTTTGGAACCCAAAAAAATTTTTGGCATTTTTTTAGTTGGGGGGCCCTTTGCCCAAAAATGGAACATTTAGAAACAGAGTTTTCTAGGGGGGGGGGGGGTCCCCAAAAAGGGAAAGGAAAATCGCTCCCAAACCAAAAAGAGCCGACTGTTACCCTTCTAAAACCCCATTAATCGAAAAAAAACAGTGTCCTTAGGGTGGGGGGGGCCGGGTCTTCAAAAATGTTTCGGGCAAGTAAAAGAACAGAAGCTTTCCTTTCCTATTTTTTCCGGGCACATAATAGATGAGAGATTTGTTGTGAGCATGAGCATGAAAAGGGCCCCTTTCCATCGGGGTCCCACAGTTGGTGCAAACAATTCTGCAGCAAGGGCTTTTGGGCCCAGGGCGGGGAAAGAGATCTAATTGGGAAGGGGCCCACATCAAAAATGCTTCGATGCCCTCGAAAAAGGGGAAAATACAATTTTTCCAAAAAAAACGATGGGCCCAACCCCCCACCCAAAACACGGGGTTACGTCCCTGCTCTTTTTCCCTTTCTAAAATTGGGGGGTGTGGACGCTGGCCCCCTTTTTTTTTCCCTTTCTGCGGAACATGAAGGGGAAGGAGTGAGTAACCTACAAGGGATATATCGCCCTTTATTCGTATGCTTTGCTACAAAAGGCTACCATCGGATTTAGTGGGGGGATTTTGGGTCTACCCCAAAACCCCCCTTTCATTTGCCGGGGGGGCAGCCCTTTAAGGCGCTTGGGTGGTCTCGTTCGTGGGAACCCCCCAGGAAATTTTACTTTGATTGTGGTACAAATTTCCGTGGGAACTGCCCCCGAAACTTCCCCAAAAAGTTCTTCAAAATTTCTCAGAATTTGGGGCCCATAAAGGGGGGGCCAGTGAAACCGGGAAAACTAGCTAACCCGGGTTTAACACGTGGCTTTTTTAAACCCCCCTGTTTGCCCCCCCCCAAAGGAGGGTTTTTGGGAAGCGGGGGGGGGTTAAAAAGTCGATTGAAATCCCAATTTTCCGGGGAGAATTTTTTTGGGAGCAAAACTTGACCTGGGGGAATGCCCAAAAAATTTGACCCCCAAATTTTAAAGCCTGCCCAATTCCCGCCCCTTTGACTGGCCTTTTCCCAAACCCGATCCCAAGGATCTTTCTGTTTTTAAACCCCCGGGCCCAACTTCCCCTGACTGGAGCCCTTCCCTACTAGCCGTTCCCAAAAACCAGCCCCTTGAAAAATCACCCCAAGGTTAAACCGGCTTTAAAAAGAGGGGCAAACTGCCCCAAAAACCAGCCCAAAACCTTCAACATTTTGGCGGTGGGTTTGGGTCCTCGGAGAAACCCTTTTCTCGGCCTCCAACAAGGGCCCCCAAGTGGGGGCAAAACGCAAGCCAAAAATCCGGCCTGGCGCCATGGTGCTTCCAAAGACGAAAGGCTTCCTCCGTTCGGGGGAAAACTTTGGCGGGATCGTGAGAAACCCATCCCCGGTTCTGAAAAGTCGGGGGTGTCGGAAACAGTAAAAACATCAAATGGATTTTGTGCACAGCCCTATTTTTAAAAACTTTTTCCTTTTTCCCCTTTTTAAAGGAAAAATTTAAATTTCATGGTATTTTTTTAATTTTTTTGTGAAATCTGCCTTAAAGGCCCATTGTGTTTTTTGGTTTTCTTATTAAAAATCTTTGTTTCAAGGGGGCGGAATGTTGGGGACTCTTAAAAACATTTTTTAAAAAATTGAACCAAAACTGTTTTGGACTTTCGGTTTTTTGGTACCCCTCTGCTGGAAATTTTTTTAAAGTTTAATTTTTTATTACAGGGGTTCAAGGCGGGCCCCTAGAGAGGGCGTCAGCTGATGGAGTGGCGACTATGGATTGGTCGGGCAGTTGACTTTTTTTGGGGGGAAGGGGGGGGTTTGCTGGAATAGTAAAAACAAAAGAAGGTTGGGTTTTTTTTTGATTTGGTGGTGTTTAATTTTGGGTGTTTTGTAAAAAGATCATCTTGTTTTCCCCCGTTACTTTAAGTGTTTAAAAAATTATTTTGTTACAACTCTTCAAATAAATTTTTTTCCCCCCGGGTTTATTACAACTTTCAACTAGGTTGAAGATTTTTTTTTAAATTAATTTTTAAATTTAAAATAAAAAAAAATTTTTAATTTTAAATTTTTTTTTAGGTTATCTTTAATTTTAAAAAAAAAGGAAAAAAATCGTCAAAATTGGATTTTTTCATAAGAAAAATTATTCGATGGGGGCCAAAATTTCACAAGAATATTTTAAATTCTTTAAAATTTTGGGTTTTCTGGGGGAAAAAAATCTTTAAAAATCGGAAAAAACATGTAGGTGTTTTAATCAAAAAATTGTTTTTAAAAAAAAAAAACCCCCTAAAATTTCGATTTTTCATGAGAAATTTTTTTTTTGATTGCGCTCAAATTTTTACAAGAATCTAAAATTTATAAAATTAGGGGTTTTGTAAAAAAACTAACCAAACCCGGGTAAAGCATGTAGGTGTTTTTTAAGAAAAAAGACATTTTTTAAAAAATAGAAAAAAATCGTAAAATTTTCGATTTTAATGTGAAAAAATTTTTTTATTGCGCTCAAAAAAAAGTGGCAGTTTTTAAGGGTTTGAGATTTCCCAAAACCCCCATAAAAATTTTAAACGCAATTGGAGTATTGGGGTTTGCCGGAATCGTGCGGGGGAAAAAACACAAAAAATACACACAAAAAAAAAAAAGAAAAAAAAAAAAATTCCGGAATTTTTTTCCCTTCCCCGTGAGGAAATGGAAATTTTTCGCTTCGCTCGCCTACGCTCTCCAATTATTGGCCTTTTCTTTGGCCTATTGATATGTAAATAGGCCCCAATTTTTTATTTGGGGCCAAAATCACAAATTAAATTTTTTCCCCCCCCCCCCCCCCCCCCCTCCCCGGGACCCCGGCCCAACGGAAGTAATTTTTACGGGGGTTTTTTCTCGAAAAAAAATTTTCCCCAAAATCCATTTGTTATTAAATTTTTGTTTCGCACCCCATTGAAAATTTTTAAAAAAATTGTCTCACATTTTTAAAAAAACCCCCAATGCGGCTTAAAAAAAAATTAAAAATTTTAAAATTATTGGGTTGGGCAAACCCGGGCCCTTTAATTTAAATTTTTTATAAAAGGGCTAATTATTAAATACGCATAGTTTAAAAAAATTAAATTACGCCCCAGTTAAGTCCTAGAAACGTTTTTGTGTTGTTTTGGTTTTTTTTTGGGTTAAAAATTTACCCAAAAAATAAATTTAAATCAAAAGCATATTTTTTTTGCTGTTCAACAGCTGCAGCAGTTTTGGGAACAAATCTCTTGGCATATGAGTAAAAAATCAAAGGTAGGATAAAATTTTTTAAAATTTAAAGGGGCAGACAAATTTAAAAAAAATAATTAAAACATATTTTAAAACAAAAAATTTAATTACAAAAAAAACCATATTATATCTATACCAAATTATCAAATTTACCATTTTTTGGGGGACTTTCATAATTTAAATTTTAAAACTATGGTTCCCCCCCTTTTTTTTGGGTTTTTTGAATGTTGAACCCAAAAAACGGTACATAGCCCCCTTAGCCCGCTTTTCCCCGTAAAATGGCTACAGCACCCTCATTGTGGATGAGCGTAGCAAGCGAAGCGAAGATTTCCCTTTCACTACACTGGGAAAAAAAAATCCGGAATTTTTTTCTTTTCCCTTTTTAAAAAAAAAAAGAATTTTTTTCGGTTTGTTAAAACGATTTTGGGTAAAACCCATTTCTCCGAAATTTCGATGAAATTTTTTGGACGCTTCGAAATCTCTGAAATAGCTGGGGAAATTTTTGAGCACCCCAAACGGGAAAATTTTTCTCATGAAAAACGCAAATTTTACGATTTTTTTTTTTTTTTTAGATTTTTTTTAAAAATTTTTTTTTTCGACCCTTTCAAAAACCTTCCTACATGCTTAGTCCGTTGTAAAGAAAAATTTTTTAAAAAGAACCCCCTTTTAAATTTTAATTTAATTTTATGTATTTATGGGAAATTTGGGGGGTTATTTAAAAAACGGAAAAAAAAAAAAAAACTATTTTTTAGAAAAAATCGCCAAATTTTAAAATTTTTTTTTCCCCATTTTTAAAATTTTCCCTTTGGCTTATAACACCCCCCATGCTTTTTCCTATTGAATGATTTTTTCACAGAACCTTTTTTTTTTGAAATTTAAAATATTCGGGGTAAAATTTTTGTGCAAAACGAAAAATTTTTTCTTAATTTTAAAATTTTTAAAATTTTCGATTTTTTTTCCCTTTTTTTAAATTTCGGAAAATTAAATTAAAAAAACTTTTTAAAATTTAAGTTATTTTTTTTTAAAAATAATTAAACTTAAAAAAAAACTTTAACCAAAAAAAATTGGGTTTTTTTTTACAGAACAACAGAAAATTTCCCCAATAAAAACCTGGGGCCCCAAAAGCACCCAAATTAAGGGTCCTTCCCCAACAACGGCCCCGGGGGGAAATTTTGCGTTTTCCTAGTAAATAAAATTAAAAATCCCTTTTGGTTTTTTCGGGGTTTTTCGGTTTTTTGGTTTTTCCCCTGGGAAAATTTTATGAAAGTTTTTTGAAAAAAATTTTTGTGGCAAGAAGGAATAAAAAACTTTTCCCCCTAAAAACCCGGTTTTTTGCACCCGTATTGCAGTTATTTCCATTTATTTTTTTATTTATTTAATTTTTTTTTATTTTTTTTAACCCCATCCTATTCAGTTTTTAAAAAAAATGATTTTTACAAAGGAAAGGAAAAAACTAAATAAAAACTTATTACAAGTGGCCCGAAAACAACCAAAAGAACTACATTTAAAATAAATAATTTTTGAAAATAGTAATATTACAAAAAATTTTCCCCTTAAATATTCAAAAATTTGTTAAACAAAAAAAATTTGGGATATTTGCAATTTAAAGAAAAGAATCGGAAAAATAGAATAAAAAAAAGGGGGGGGGAAATTTAAAAGAAAAAGAAAAAAAGGAAAAGAAAAAGAAAAAAAGAAAAAGAAAAAAAGAAAAAAAGGGGGATAAAAAAGAAAGAAAAAGAAAGAAAAGAAAGGGAAAAAAAAAAGAAAAAAAAAAAGGAAAAAAAAAAATTAAATAAAAAAAAAAAAAACTGAGAAAAAAAAAAATGATTTATTAGACGATCCCACTCAAACGAATATGGGTTTGCCAAAAACAGGAAAAAGTAAAAACAGGGGGTAATCAATCTTTTGGGGGGAAGAAACCACTGACCCCCCGAAAACTTCATTCTTGTGTTCACAACCCTCCCTTCTTTTTGTTCAAATCTTGATAACAATTTTGTGCCCAAAAAATCTTGATCTAAAAATTTTAAATTTTATTTATTTTTATTAAAAATAAAAAATTTTCAGATTTAATTTTTAAAATTGTTTTAAAAACAAAAACGATCACAGCCCAAGGGTAACAGGGGGCACCTACTCAAGTGTCAAGTTCCACCCCGTGGGCAGCAACCAGACAATCTAGGCAGAAAAAATATCAATTGAAAAAACATTGAATTTCACAAAATCAAAGGGAATAATGAAAAAAACAAAAGAACAAGCAAAATCATAAATTAAAAACATAATATGAAGATAAAAATTAAAAATTAACCTAAACCCCCAAAAGACAATGCCCCACAAATAAATAGTAAAAATCAATTCTTTCCCTTTTTTTTCCCTTTGTTCATTTTCATTTTCTTTCAAATTTTTTTCTTTTAAAATTTTACTATTTTCCCAGCTCATAACCCCGGCTTTCCCAATACATAAAAAAATTTGAATTTTCCCAAAAGGGGTACTCCTCCTTTTCCCCAAAAAAGGGCCTTTTTTAATGATTCCCGAAATTAAATTTTTGGGAATTTCAAAGAGTTTAAATTTGAAAAAGGGAATTTTTCTATCACGATCAAAAAAATTGAAAAAAATTTTGGGTAAAATACCTTTATACATACCTTTTCCCCAAAATTTTTATGTATTTTCCAGTACGCTTTTTTCATTTTTTTCCCTCAATCGTAAGCAATCACGAAATTTTTCCCCACCCAAAAAAAACAAAAAAACCCAAAAAAAAAAGACTTTTTTTTTTCTTCCGGCCCTCACAAAAATTTTTGATTACTAATTTTTTGACCTTTCTTGCTTGCTAAAAAAATAAACCCTATCCAGTTTAAAATTTTTCTGGAGTTTACCGGACGCTTGGGATTGGTTTTACCACCGCCGTCTGGATTTTATGTAAGATACAAATAAGTGCTTGTCGTGGCTCGGTTTCCCCATGTTAAATGATTGCAGGGAAAAAAGGGAAAAGAAACTTTGCGGGGCTGCCCCTAGATAGGGCTAGTTAAGGGGGGGATGGCTAGTCGGATTTCGGCACCAAAAAAGCCCCACTAGCGCTGCCATGTTGGCGGAAAAGTAAAACCCTAGGGATAGTGGGTACCTTTAGGGAGACCAGTAGAAGGGGCCTTTTAAGTGCACCATTAAAAATGGGACACTGACGCAAGGGTTTGTCTCCCGGGTGGTTAAACATTGGCCCACATTTCCCCTTTTTTAAAAAAACAAAATCTTTACACTTAAAAAAACAACTTTTTAAAATTTCGTGATCTCAATTTTTAAAATTTTGGGAGGGCCTACTTTAATAGCCCTTTTTTACATGAAGGACTGAGTACGGGGTTGATTTCGGTTTTTTTTGGGCTCAGTACCCATGGGAAACACTGAAACAGGTACCGAACCGGTTGGGTTCCCGGGCCGACGAAAAGGGGGGACCGAACCCAAATACCGTAAATGGTATACTCACATGAAAAAGGGTTTGGGGAGGGAAAATGAAAATGAAAAACATTTCACCTAATGGGGAACCTAAATTTTTTAAAGGGCGGGAAGGGAAATTTGGGTTTTCTTTTGGTCCAGCGCCCCTAAAATTAGCATGGGTACAAAAAAAGTAACTTTGCCGTAAACTTTTTACTCGCGCAAAAAAAATCTAAAACCAATAAAAATAAAAAGACATAATTTTTTGGAGAAAAATGGGCATTCTACTTTGCTCGATGAAAGCTTCCTAAAATTTTTAAAAATATTAGAGTTTAATGGACCCATGTTTTTCGCGCTGTCGCAAATTTTACCTGACTGAGCGGCAAACCTAAGCGGGACGGGAGCCAAGTTTTTGTGCGCTGGGCATTTCCCTTTCATACCACGCGCCTGGGCCTGGTTTTCAAATTTTACTTTTCATTCAAAGATTTTGTTGGGACATTAAAAGGAAAATTTTTTTTAGTAAAAGAAATCAGTACAACCCGTGACCTCACAGTAGCCACACAAAACAAATCGGATACCAAAATTTTTATTCTGAGGGGCCCCGGACAAAATGTTTTTACGTTTCTTTTTTCATGAGCAGTTTGGAAAAGGGGTTTTGGGAACAGTGGAAATGTAGAGTTTTTAAATTTGAAATCAAAAAAAAAATGTCATTTAAAATTTTTTGATAGAGCAGAGAGTTAGTATATTTCCAAAGCAAGAGGGAAAAAATTATAGTTTCTTACAGTAGGGAATTTTAATTCCGGTCCGTGGGCGGGTTCTCGCGCTATCGCTTACGAAAAATTTAGCACGGGTTAATTTGCCTATATACGCTGACCGGAGAGAACCAGACAACGCCCACTTAGGGTTTCCCCCAAATTTCAAATGTTTTAAAAAAAATAAGTTTTTAAAAATTTTTTTATCTATTTTTAACTTCGTTCCCTTTGGGTCCAACTTCAAATGTAGACCTACACGGCCCAGGCCCCGGCCTTTAATCCTCCCCGTATTTACGAAAAAGACAAAAAGAAAGTAAGGTTATGCAAAATGTGATGTTTTTAGCAAACGCCGTAAATGGGGGTCGAAAGCTGGAACCCAATGTCGTTCCGTTCTAGTTGGGGTACTCGACATTTAAATTTGGGCAAGGACATTGGAACCGTAAATTAAATTTTTTAGTACAATACTGGGGCCCCGTCCCCCCTGTAAAAAAGGGTAAAAAAAACCCTTATTTTTTAGGGATAAAGTTTCCCCCCCAAAACATTGTCAGATTCAGTATGGTATGGTGTCAACCCCCTAGTTTTCCCCTTGTGTTTTTTGATTTAATTTTTTTTTTAGTTCATTTTTTTAAAAATTATACTTATTTTTTTTTTTAACCCCCTCCCCCGACTCTTCCCTATTAAAACGCGGTTTTTCAATTTTTAGGGCAATAATTTTTTTTCATGCTTTTGCCCAAAAAGGCCCTTTGCTATCACCCCCTTTCCCCAAAATTTTTTACACATACAGGCCTACATAGCACAAAAGGCCCTACATTCAATTTGTTTCGTATGTGATGGGCTATTTCAAAAAATTAAATAAACTGTGTGCGTTTTTTTTTCAACCAAAATAAAAGGTAGGCCTATGTATAGTAATAAATTCGAAAAATCGGTTTTTTTAATTTAAATTTTTTATAAAAAACCCCAATTTTTGCAGCCAAGTATTTTTTTGAATTTTTTCATGTTTTTGAATAAAGCCACTTTTTTTTTGATTTTTACAAATTGACAAAAATCCGGATTATAGCATAGGGTGTAGGCCTAAAATTTATTGACATTTTTTTAGGGGGAAAAATGATGCAAATAAAACAGTTTTACTATTTATTGTTATTACATTATGCGGGAAAACGTTAAAAAATTGCACCTTTCACTTCAGCTGTTCAGTGGTTTTTATCAATTTGTTGCAAATAGGAAAAAAGCTAAAGGGCCCGCCCCGTTGATGGATTAGCTTTTTTTTAAATTTAGTTTTCGTGGGATAATTTTTTACTTTTGCAAATGCTTTTTTTTGTTTCCTACGCATTGTAGTTGATTTTTTGTCAAGTTTCTATTGTTTCTTTTAAATTGGTATTTTTTAAACCGTAAAAAACTTATATTAAAGCTTTATTTCTATGGATTCTGGCTAACTTTTTCAACTTTTTTTTTTCAAAGGTACTACATCACCATAACCTTAATGTCCGTGTATAATATGAACTTTTGTAACCCCGCCCTTTTGGGGTCAAAATTTGGGCCCCAAATTGCACGAAAAAATCGCACAAAAAATCAAAAAACTTATATTAAAGCTTTATTTCTATAGATTTTAACAAGCAATACATCACCACTACCTTAATGTCCATGTGAAATATGAACGTTGTAGCTGTACCCGTTTGGTCAAAATGGGGCCAAAATGTGACGAAAATTATCGCACTAAAAATCGAAAAAAATCGTAAAAGTACGATATTCATGAGAAATATTTCTTCGATTGTACCCAAAAAAACGTTAGCAAGTCTAAGTTCAGAGTTTTTCGAAGGTCCTGTCAAATTTCATCAAGATCGCATTTGCCGTTTGCCGGTAGAGAGCGAACAAACAACAAAATACAAACAAAAAAAAAAAAACAGAGAAAAAAAAACACCCGAGCAAAATTTTTTTGGGGGGGTCAGTGAATTGAAGTCTTCGCTTCACTCGCTTCGCTCGCTACGCCATCCAAATATTTGTTGATACAACAAACAGACTCTTTTCACTTCAAAAACTTAACATTCTTAATTCAATTTGGTGATAATTCTAAGATAGAAAAGATAAGTTTATTCTTCATAAAAGACAATTTTTTTACAAATTATCTAATCTCTAAGGAGATGTGCGAAGAGTTATGTACCTAAACCATCCAAACACAGTTGAATTGTAGGCTCTAGGTACATTTAAAGTTGAGTAAGGAGACAAGTAGGCTAAGTCAGATAGCACCTCTTGTGACAAGAAATAAATAAAAGAAATAGTAAAATCTTAATAATAAAAACTATTATTTACGTATTGTGCTACATTTTTAAAGGGAAATTTGTATAATAGGGTGCCTTATAGAGTAAAACATGTTTGCAGGCTTATGCCTAGCTGTAGGAATTAATACAATACATAATATATATTACACTAACATAACATGCTAATAGGAAAAGAGTCAATATCAATAATAACTTATAATATACGAAACATGTAACATAATTATTTAAGATGAGGAAGTATACCCAGTAGAATTAAGAATGTGGTGTCAAAGGTGATCACTGTTTGCAATAGCATAATAAAACAAAAAACAACAACCAAATTTTAAAATGGGAAAAGCTTAGGAACTTTTCTTTGTACTCCTGAACAGAATAAAAAGATTCACTTATAACTATTTTTTAACCTAAGTTTAAATAAAAGGGTACACTAGTGGATTCTTTAATCTCACACGGTAGAGCATTGTAAAGTAAGGTTCCCTGGTAAACTGGACTCTTTTGGCATGAACCGAAGTTTGTCTATGAATTCGGAGGAAGTTTTTTTGACGCGTGTTATGCGAGTGTGTGTCCTTGTTTGTTTCCAGTTCATTGATGTTAGTCTTTATAAATGTCAAAAGTTGCAAGTATATAAACAGGCATAGTTAAGATTTTTAGATTTTTAAAATGATTTTTACAGGATTTCTAAGCGATTAAGATGAAGCATGTTCCGATAGCTCTTTTCGTAATATGAAGACAGACTGCCAGAGTGAAGAGTTTTCCCCCGAAAATTATGCCGTAACTCATTTTTGAGTGAAACATTCCATAATATTGAGTAATTAAGGTCCTTATGCTAGCAATTTTAGACATAATTTTTTAAATTTCAAAACAGCAACTTGAGAGTTTATTGCATAATGCAATGATGTGGTTTGACCAATCAAGATTGTCGTCAAGTTGTACACCAGGAATGGTACTCTAATTTTGCTCAAGTACTACATTCTGCACATTTACAACTATTTGTTGAGGGGCCGAGTGCTTATTCTTAAAATAAATTACTTTTTTTGTTTGGTTTAATGACAAAAAGTTTTCATCGAACCAGTTACTTATCTCTGCTATTACTAAATTAGCCTTATTCAGCAATTCAGTTAGATCAGAATTTGTAAGTAGCACATTAGAATCGTCAGCAAACAGAGTTAACAGATCAGCAGCAATGTTACCTGGCATATCATTAATATAAATAAGGAAGAGAATCGGTCCAAGAATAGATCCTTTAGGGACCCCTAACTTTACTTCCCCCCATTCGGAGTAATAATTTCTCTCATTATTATTCTCATCAATTTGTTTAACGCAGGTTTTCTGTTTCCTGTTAGTTAGGTAAGATTGGAACCAAACATAAGCTATACCTCGAATGCCGTAGTGTTCTAGCTTTTTAAGTAAAATTGTGTGATTAACACTGTCGGGAAAGGCTTTGCTCAGGTCACAGAAAATGCCTAACACATGCTCCTTCTTGTTGAGTGTTTCGTAAATAAATTCAGTAAAATTAGTTATCGCTGAAATTGTCGATCTGTTTTTGCGAAATCCATGTTGATTGGGGGAGAGTATGCATTTTCATTCAAAAAAAATCAATAACCTATTTAGCACAAACTCGTTTCCAAGATTTAAGAAAAAAGCTGGTAAAAGTGGACAATTTCGGCGGCAACTTTACTTATAGTAAATAATTAAATAATAAATAAAATCTGCTTATGAATTATTTTCTGGATATTCTTTTCGCTCAAACATAATTATATACCCAACTATTATGATGATATAGACTTTGAGCCAACTGTAGGGATACCTCCACCCCCCCGGGGCGGAAGTCGAGGGTGGTTTAAGGTACTTTTATAATATTGACTTTCGATTTCCGCTTGTTAGCCATCACGGTTTTGGTGGGTGTAACACCAGGGGTGACCAAAAGTACCCACTGTGTAAAAATAAAGAAATAATCATTTTCGGTGGTAATGGGGACACTCACAAACCTCCCCCTATGCAGACGGACGGTCTAAGGGTGGTTTAAGGTACTTTTATTATATTGAACTTTTGATTTCCGTTGTTAGCCATCACGGTTTTGGTGGGGTTTGTACCCACCAGAGGTGACCAACAGTACCCACTGTAAAAATTAAAAAAATAATTATTTCTCGGTGGTAATGGCGCCTTCACAAACCACACCCTACGCACGGCGGAAGGTCTAAGGAAAAAGTTTAGGTATTTTATATATTTTACTTTCGATTTCCGCTGTTAGCCTCACGGTTTTGGTGGGTGTAAACCCCCCACAGGGCGGTGACAAAGTACCCACTGTAAAAATAAAAAAATAATAATTTTTTCGGTGGTAATGGGGGCCACAACAATCCCTCCCCCCTACGCAGAGCGGAAGGGTCTAAGGCGTGGTTTGACGCCCTTAAATATATTTAATTTGAATTAGTTTGACAAGAATATCATGGTTTTGGGGGGTGTTCCTACTAACGGATGACCAAAGTACCTTACCGAAAAAATAAAGAATTTTCAATTTCTATCGTAAATGGATTTCCTAAACCTGCCACACACCTAGGCCGAAGGGTTAAGGGTGGGTTTAAGTTATCTTATAAATATTGAATTTGATTCTGCTGTTATTCGTCACGGTTTTGGTGGGTGTACCCACCAGGGGTTGAACAGAATACTTACTTGAAAATGAAAAAATAATACATCGGTGCAAAGGGGTCTTCCCCTGCCCCTCCGCAGGTCGGAAGGTATGAGGGTGGTTTTAGGTACTATTAATATATTATGGTTGAGTTTATGCTTGTAAGATAAAATGGTTTAGATGGGTTACCCACCAGGGAGGACTGTATAACCCACCGTTAAAATACATATCTCGTGATTTTATATCCATAAAGGAAATTTCATTAAACCTTATCTACAACTGGACCATGAAGGGTATGAGGCGTGGTTTGAGGTACTTTGATTATCGACTTTTGATTTCCACTTGTTATTCCGTCATGGTTTTAGTGGGTGTTAACCACCAGGGGCGACCCAAAGTAACACTGTAAAAAGTGAAAAATATTAAATTCGGATCGTAAGCGGTCTTCGTCCAAAACTCCCCGTACGCAGGCCGGAAGGTCATAAAGGTAATTTTAGATTACTTTTATAACATTGAGTTTATATTTAAGCTTGTAAGCTGCCTTAAATTTGGTGAGTATACCCACCAGAAGTAAATTAATTTTCACCGCGTAAGCCGTAAACAATAATAAATTACTTTGTAATTTGCTTGTAAATGAACCAAACATTGAATCTAGTTCACCTAGCGCGTGTTTGTACCCTTCGACTTGTGGTCTAATTAAATTAAGTATTTTACTGGTAGGGTTGTACAAACGATGACAAACAAATCTATAATGTTAAATCTAGCAGCATTAAATTGAATGCCATTTGTTGATGGACCCGAATTGATCCACTTTGGTGGTGTAACAGAAACAAATGTATAATAATAACACTATAGGCTGCTTATGCTTTAGATGTGGCTTGTTTACGTTCAATATGGTGGAGGGTCCACCCGATGGGATTTTCAAGTTGATTGTATTGGAATATAAAACATGGGAATTATTTTTATCTTAAAATATAAAAAAATTAAAGTAAAATGCCTAAATATAAAAAAAAATGCTGCATATTAGCATTGAGTTAGATTAAAGAACATGAGAAATTATGTAAATCATGTTACTAGACATTAAAAATATTGATAAAGTTAAAATTAATACTAGGTGATACAACTAAATGGCAACCCTATCTTTATTAAAAACTTGTCGTTGACAAGTCTGGTAATGATTACATACCAGTGGTAGGTAGCATTAATCCACACTTTTTAATAACAATGTAAATGGGTACATGCATAATGGCTTATTGCATGGTATCTGTGATGTCAACTTGTAAAACCAGAATAAACCCTAAATGGGTTTTTGTTGGAGAAACCCTACTATAGTGTCCATAATAGAAGTCCAAAGCGGGAAATATATTTAACGAAATAAAAAAACATGTTATCAAAAAATATATAGATAAATTATATAAAATGTGCACAAGTTGATAATTGCAATGATGCACGAAGCTAAATATCAATAGAAGCATCGTGTCTACTGCGATCGCCTAACTATTTCTCCTAGGATCTGCATAATGTGCGTAAGCACACACGCACAATCTATGTTATCAGTTTTTAGACTGAAATATGAGACCGTTAAAGTAAATAAATAAAACCACATGCTATTCCTTTTTTGATGGCTGATTATTATCAGTTTCTGATGCAGGGTCGCAGGGGCGTTAATCTAGCTACCCGAGTTTAAGGATAATTCGATAAACGGACTACGAAGTGTTTTTATGGCCAATTAACACTAAGCAAGAAAATATGTGTAAATAATAAATATAAAACATCATTTATTTGGACCAGCGCGGTTACTACAAATGTTTGTCGTAAGAGATTTTGTATATAATAACCTGCCTTATGAGCCTTTTAAAGTTGCTACGAATTACACAACAAAATTCTTAATGCCAAGTAGTTATTAAATATACTGGCTCCTTTGAGTTATATGTATTATTATATCACATCAATTAATTGAAATTATTGATTGATAAAAAATATGACATCCACTATACACATATTCAAACGTAAATTAGAAACTATTTAACTTTTGTAGATTTTGTAAATTATAATTTATATTGCACGGATTTGTACAGGCAAATGATCAGTAATTAAATTATAATTTATCCTATTACACAGAACACTTAGATAGAATATTTCAACAAAAAAAAAAGGTCGTTTATGTACAGGCATTTATTCTGTAGTTGCATAAATAATACAAAATTTTCGGGAAACTTTTAAACAATTTAAATAAACAAATACAGAGTTTTTGATCGAAATACATAAAAACTATGCTAATTATATTTATTCAAACAAATATAAAACAAAACATCCAAACGGTGTGACCATAATTCAGATTACGGCATCGGCTTCCCACAGCGAGAGGTTTTTTCGAGTGTTTTTTAACAAATTTTGACCAAAAGGCATATTAACATATGCATAAAATTACATCATTTTTAATTCTAATCATCAAGACCTTTCATTTGAATAGTCACATGCCCATTAACATAAAGGAACGAAAAATTTCATGTGTCCAAAACAGCTAGGGTGCTATCTCCGGATATAGTAATGATATTTCCCTATAAAGTTTATTTCTAAAATTCGAAATGATTTAATTGAAATGAAATTATGAAGAAAAACTAGGACAATTTGCGTATAGTTGGCTCTAAATAATATTTTTAGTTTTGGGACAAACTGTTTGTGTCACCCCTGGTGGAACACCCACAAGTCATGATGTGCTAACAATGTGGAAAATCAAAATGTAATATAAATAGCTTCTCGAAAACCACTTTCAAACCTTCCGCCCCGGGGGGGGGGAGAGGGTTTGGATTAGCTGGCCTCATGGACTAATCTATTAAGTCGAGCGAAGCCGAGCGTTTCATTTGACTCTGCGGAAAAAATTAGTCACTGTTTTTTTTTGTTTTTTTTTTTGTTTGTTTTATGTCTAGCCATAACGTTCGAACGGAGGCTCGGATCGAAGTTGAAATTTGGACCATCACCGCAAGCTTCGTTTCGATTGCATGCAATTTAGGTTTGTGGCAAAATCGTTCAAAAGTTAAAAAGTTACATTAAAGTTAATCGAAAGTTTTTTTTCAAACTAAACGGCCTGACAAAAATCTGAGGATAGCCAAATCATTTTAGAATGTTTCCGTCGGTCACGAATATGTTTAAATTTATTGTGATCCAGATAAGTAGTGTAGATGGAATTACATTATAACTAGGAAGGCATACGCCTCAAGTTGGACGCGTTGAATAAGCGAGCACGTGCATAGCTAGGACCCACCATTGCACCATAAAATTTATGGCGTTCCGTTCCAATATTATTTATAGCGAGCGAAGATGAGCGTTTCCATTTGACTCGCCGGGAAAAATTAGCCACTGGTTTTGTTTTTGTTTTTTTGTTTGTTTGTATGGTCTAGCCATAACGTCGAACGGAGGCCGGATCGACTCTTCGTTGAATTTTTTGTTTTTCATTTTTTTTTACTACCGTGATCAACGCAAGCTTTCTGTTCTTCGATTCGCAACCAAACTTTCACGTCGCAGCCATGCCTATTACCTGTTTTTGTTCTTGGCATACAAAATCGTTTTACCAAAACAAGTTTTAAATGTTAAACAACGTACCATTCTTAAACAGTTCACAATTCGGCAAATAAGTTTTTTTTCACCCACTCAAACTCAACGGCCGACGACAATATAACTCTTCCGAGAGATTTGAGCCAAAATCATATAGTTTTCCTAGAGATGATTTCTATTCTCCCCCAGTACATAGCGTCAACGAATATTCGACTTTCTCACATTTTATTTTTGTATCCCGTGATCTAAGTAAGTAAAGGTAGCAATATGCTTTTCTAGGAAATATGAAAATTGTTTTTGTGTATAACACAAAAAGGCGTTTCAACAGGGTTGCCTAATTATTTACAATTTTTTTTTTTTTTTCTTTTTTTTTTTTGGCACACGAAAAAAGACTTTGCGCAGAAGTTTCTAATGCACTGCCACTAGAAAGTATCCAAAAATGTACTTTCGAGGCAGCGGGTGGTGGGGGGGAAGCAGTCTCTATTATTTCGTCAACAA
>JAMZAV010012170.1:0-18857 GCA_024449915.1 Sweltsa coloradensis
AAACAATAATCACTATAAAAATCTGTTAAATGTAGTAAGTATAAAGGATGGATGGAAGAAAAGGCCTAGTTGGCCTTAATCCCGCCTGGAAAATAAAAACGTTTGTCTATCCATCTAACTCAGCCTATTAGAGTTTTAATGTGGCACTTCAGTTGCAGATAAGTTTCAATGGAAACAAATAAGTCGCAACATAGCATTGCACTCGTATTAGCGCTGTGCGTGTAGAGATTTTGACAGTCTAGGGTTCGGGTACTGACGCCCATGTAGTACTGCGTGTAAAATGGATCAAGGATTTTCCTTGCGAATCTTACAATATAATTTCACCCTTTTAATTTTCTATGTTCTGGCTATCATTGAATGGCATTTTGTATATTCTATGCTATAAATTTTAAAAAATCTGGACCGGCACCTCCACCAACTTAGTATGTAAATTCCTGACCGGCGCCTCCACCAAACTTAGTAAGTAAATTCTAGACCGGGAAAACCTCCCCAACTTAGTATGTAAATTCTAGACCGGGCGCCTCCCCCACTCCACAACAAAAATGCCCCTTACCCGAACATCGGGTGCTCTTTTTGACTATCGGTCCGACCTCCAAACACCCGACCCGAGATTTCGGGTACCCGCACGAAATGTTACTCTAACTCTTCTCTTCGACGTCATTGCAATCAAAAACTTATTTATTTAAGATTTCAGATTTCATATTTATTAATTTTTAAATAGAAAACCTCTTTGTTCTGGTTGTAAAGTTGTTGGGGCGACATGAAGGGCGCCGCCCATAAGAGCGACAGGTCAAAAATAGCGACTGGCCAATAAGAGCAACACAAAAGAGCGAAAGGTCAATAAGGGCGACATTTGGAATAATAAGACAGTATAAAAGAAACATTGCCGGCATCGACGGTTGACTTGTGACCACCAGCGGCCAGAATTAAAATTTTTGGGCCCTTCAAATTGCCACAGTTTACATGTGTATGAGTTAGCATCGACAAAGTTGCTCCACAAAAAATAAATAAAAAAAGATACCCGTTAAATGGTAGCATTATTAGCGTAATTCGCTCTTAATAGTGTGTTGCTCATTTTGGGATGTCGCTCTTTTTTTACCTGTCGCTCTTATTGGCCTGTAGCTCATTTTGGTCTGTCGATTTTATTGGCCATTTGCTCTTGTTGACCTGTCGCTCTTATTGACCATTCGCTCTTTTTGAGGCGCTCTTATTGGTCCGTCGCTCTTATTGGCTTGTCGCTTTTTTTTGGAGTCGCTCTTATTGGTCTGTCGCTCTTATGTCTCTTTTTGCTCTTATGGGCGTCGCTCTTATTACCGCGCTCTTCTTGGTTTCGTCACCTTATTGCGGGGCTCTTTCGAGCGGTTACCATAAAAAACAGCTACCAGAACTAGAGTTGTAACTGGAAATAAAATATCTGGGATTGGAAATGGGTTGTGTATTTATTTTTTTCATCAAAGCTCTTCAGTTATTAAGTTTAAATACATGCTATTTAAACGTTACCTTGGGACAAGCATGTAAAGTTGGATTCTCTGATTTAAATATATAAATAGTCTTAAGTCTGAATAACTTGATGAATTTGGTAAATTTCTCAAATTCACTTCTCTGTAGGTTTGTTCTTTTGTCAGCCACTTTTTACACATTTTGCCATTTTTACACTTTTTGAAGAAATAAACGTTCTAAATTTTCCAGGTGTAATTACAACTTTTTTTACCACAGATGAGTTCTTTTTCCCGGTGGGGATTTACTACTTTTCAATTTTTGCATCGCCTCGTGAGGAGGTGTAAAGGTGTTGCAGAGAAAATTCGAACTAATTCCAAAAGTAAGAACATTGTAAAAGTTTCGATTGTTTAATAAATAGAAGATTATATTGGAAATACACAAAAATGTGCTATTAAAATTTGATATATTTTCAAATGTTAGAATTGAATGACAGCTGGCAACATAACCCCCGAAATATGCTGTCAAATACAACAATAAGTTTTTTTTGTTTCCACGTAAATTATTGCACTTTTCACCCCCATTTCTGATTATGTACTTTAAAACCTGGTTGTATTACCACAAAGTGGTTAAAACAAAAGAACAAAATTAATTAGTGAATAGTTTTTCCTATCAGAGAAAAGGCATTCATTTGAGTTCACATATATATGGTTTTGGGTTGCAGTGCACGGTATGTCACCAAAACGACGGTTTCGAAACAGTCATGTAACCGCAGTCTTCGTCATCATTATAGTTGTCTGGTTCACCGTCTTTCCCCAATTCACCGTACTTGGGAAATCCATAAATCCATCTGCAACGTTAATACGTCATATCACCACGAGACAGTGCAAGTCAGGGGCTTTTAGAAACGCTCTCATAGGCGCACATCCACTCATAGAGATTTATTTATACATTAAATTTTTCATTCGTTTTTCGTTCATTCGTTATTCGTCCATTCGTTTTATTCGTTCATTCTTTTCACTCGTTCACTGGGTTAATTCGTTAATTCGTTCATTCGTTCATTCGTTCATTCGTTTATTCGTTCACTCGTTTCACTCGTTCATTCGTTAATTTGTTCTTTCCCGTTCATTCGTTCATTCGTTTATTCGTCCATCGTCCATTCGTTTATTTGTTTATTCGTCAATCGTTCACTCGTTCATTCGTTCATTCGTTATTTTCGTTCATTCGTTCAAAGGAAAAATTATTTTATAATTACGGGGTTTCTATCACAATCATTATTATCTCAATGCTACGTATCTCTTCCATTTAAATATAAGAATCTTTTTTTAAAAGATTCAAAAGGGAAAAGAAAAATCGAAAGTCGAGAATCGTCTACGGGATTAACTTAATCATCTAACTTAATTATTAAACAGTGAACTCTTGATCAGTATTTAAATAGTAATCGGCAGCAACTCTTTTTAAATAAAAAAAACTTACCTAAGCTTGTCTTCCAAGTCCCTTCAGTCTCAGCATCGGTGTACCCAACAAACAAATCCTTGAAACCATTAAGAATTGCAAAGCCGACAATCCCCATCCACCTCGTCATTCGAACTAAAGATAACAAGGAATGCATTCTCGGAAACAAAACACGGCCTGCGCCTCAGTCCAGCCAGATATTGGGGTGTGAGCTTTGTATAGGCCGTTCAAATTTCCAAGAGGTGCGTAGACCGCAGCTGAAAACATAGAAGATTTCAGGTTTGGTTTTAGATCATAGCAGCATCGATGTTGTGAGAGCTATATAAAGTTGAATTACTAATAAATATAACATTTTTGTGATTACACATAAAAGAAAACTTATAACACAAAAATTTGTTAAAAGTTATTTTTCTCCAACCATGAAAGAAAGCAATATTATCTTCGGCTACAATTATCATAGTTTGTAACATTACGCATTGATTCTATTTCGGGGCGTAGTTTTAGCATCTGTTGTTTCGATTACATTATTACTTTTTAAAGCAGAGGCCAAAAAAGTATTAATATATATTATACATTGTTAATTTTAAGGTTTTCGCGGGCCGGAAAATAACCATTTTAAACTAAATCGACTGGGGAAGTTTTCCCATCAACAAATTTGAATTATTCAAATTGAAAATCATTTTAAACCCAAAACATTTGATTAAGAATGATGATGATGATGAAGACACGCTGAGGGCCCCGGGAACCTCAACAAAAAAATGTTTCGTGCCTTAATATCGGGGTGAGGAACACCACTCAAAAGAGAACGATGTTGAAGATTATAAACAAACAAATTTCTTTTCACTCATATTAATATCAAAATTCAATACTCTCGCTACACTCTGGTGTTGAATAGATGTGTGCCCGTGGTTACAAAATATCCACTCATGCATTTCGTCATTAAAGATGCATATGACTTAGCAAAGGGGCAAACAGAGACATACTGGGAATTTCATGCTTCAGTTTGCACTAATCCTATTATCATGATACAAAACCCTGATGGCCCAGTGTGCGTACTTCATTTTTAACGTTCCCATGAAATGCAAACCTGGAGTTGTTGTTGTAGTTGCAACAGTAGTAGTTGTAGGTGTTGTTGTAGTTGTAGTAGTTGGAGCTGCAGTTGTAGTCGTAGTGGTTGGAGCTTCAGTCGTCGTCGTAGTAGTTGGAGCTTCAGTCGTAGTCGTAGTTGTTTCAGCAGCTGTAGTTGCAGCTGTAGTTGTAGTTGTAGGAGCTTCAGTTGTAGTAGTTGTGTCAGCAGCGGCAGCTGCAGCTGTAGTTGTAGTTGTAGCAGCTTCAGTGGTTGTAGTTATTTCACCTGCACTAGTTGCAACTGTAGTTGTAGTTGTTGGCGCTGCAGTAGTAGTTGTTGGCGCTGCAGTAGTAGTTGTAGTAGCGCTCAGTGTAGCTGCAGCAGTTGTAGCACCAGCAACAGTTGTAGCTCCTGCAGCAGTTGTAGCTGCTGCAGCAGTTGTAGCTGCTGCAGCAGTTGTTACTGAGGTATTTGCGCCTCCAGATACTGCCACGGCCAGTGTAGTGGTTAGAATACCGGCTGACGCGGTCTGAAGATTTGATCCACTGCCCAAGCCAGTTGCAGATCCACTGCCCAAGCCAGTTGCAGATCCATTGCCCAAGCCATTTGCAGAACCATTTAGAACTCCATAAGAAGAATTTCCACCAACTGCAACTCCGGTATTATTAAGAGCCGTAGAGGAATTGTAAGATAGCCCGGTGTCCGAGCCATTTCCGTATAGAGTGTTGTTATTTGAGTCAATGCTCGAGCCATTAATTCGAGTAGAATTGGAATCAATCGATCCGTTAGTTGACGCTCCTCCGGATGGCAGTGATGATTTCGTGTCGTTCTTCGAGTCGGTTCCATTGAGTTTCGTGGTGTTACCTAAACAATTCAATTAATATTATTAAAATCGTATATGAATAGTCTTATTTCAATGTTATTTACTTAAAACTGATTAAGTAGGTTCAAAACTGATTAACTTAGGAATTCTAATTTAATTGCAGTAAAAGAAATGCTATGCGTCTTAAAACGTATTTATTGATTTGTTTAATATATCTTATCTCAATTAAATTATAAATTACTGATTTAAAATGCAGGACCTAGTTGTCGGTACTCGTAGAGCAAATATTTATAACATTGATATAAGGTGTAATTACATGCATGATTTAATAAATTTGAAAAAAGCTCTTTGTTTGATTTTAATCAAACTTATTAAACTTTAATCAAACTCTTATTCTAAATTAATAATATTCGTTATAAAGAAAACGAGATTTAAAAACTTGAACGAATGGAAACTTCCAAATTACAATATGGGTTGTTCGGAAAAGTCGGCATTTGTCGTTTAAAACCGGTTTTAGCAATGTTATTTCATTGCGATGAGTGGATGTCGTACAGACACTGTAGTCTGGTGGATTTTTTTTTTGAATTTATGATCTTGTTAATATATAATATAAACAATGTTTAA
The DNA here is from genome assembly GCA_024449915.1 of Sweltsa coloradensis. Classification (NCBI taxonomy): domain Eukaryota; kingdom Metazoa; phylum Arthropoda; class Insecta; order Plecoptera; family Chloroperlidae; genus Sweltsa; species Sweltsa coloradensis. The sequence continues at coordinate 5,409 of JAMZAV010012170.1, forward strand.
ATAATATAATTAATAATATGTAAACGAAATAACATATATCAGTAGTATTCTCTAACATTTAATACACAAAGTTGTGGATTTAATTAATTTTGATGTGATTAAGAAATAAATTTACAAAAGTATTACCTGAAGCTGCTTCTTTACATGTGATAACGGGTTTACTCCACTTGCGTTTTTTACAAGATGATGACTTGTGCTTCTCTGTGGTCACAAAGCCAGGCATACATTTGAAGGTCGCTTTGAATCCAGAGGGTACTTTCTTTGTACAATCCGTTTCTTCCTTGAACTTTAGTTTGTTTACCTTTGTACAGTTCATTTGAACATTGAGGGAAACCAATGGTTTGCATCCTTTCCAACGAGCTATCCACCTCTGCAAATTAGAAAAAATGTCAAAAATATTTTGTCTGGCTTATGTTTTTCTGAAAGTCCTCTCTCTAAAATTAACGATTTAAATACGAGTTCTTCTAATACATGTTTTTCACGTTCTGTTTTCTATTTTTAATATTTGTTGTTCATGCACTTTCCTCTTTTTTCCATTTTTTCTTTGGTTCTTCCGTTAAGTTTGAGTTAAAGTTTGAGTTTATATTTTAAACAATTAAATGCAGTAGTTAATTCTTACTTTACAAGTTCAAATCATTTAATAGTTTTCACGATGCAACGCTCTTCAAGATACACAAAGTTTAAAAAAAAAGATTTTTATATGTTGGTTATAATGTATAGATGGGATTTTAAGAGGAGAGTTTAGTCGGGTTTGCCTGTGGTTTGAATCCAAGATGATATCTCAAATCAGGGTCTAACGAATGGACCCTAAAACACCATTATAAATAATTTTATATTGAAATAATTTTGTATTACCATCGTATATTATGGTTTTGTATTTTATGTACCTTTGGGTACAAAGTGCTTTGAGACAACGTTCTAGCAAATTTTGAACGTTTTCAGTTACAAATTATCAACCGGTTTTGTTTAAATGATATTATGAAAAACTGATATATTGCTGTTGTAAACCTTATTTGCTCTTCATTATTTGTTTTTAAGACTCGATTACATAGTAGAACTGTATCAGATTGTCCTGAACCATACTTCTGCGTGTGTATAAAACATCTATTAAAATTTTAAAGTGGCACAGTGACACATTTGAATAGCATATTACGCACAACAAATAAATACAATTTCTTACCTTGATGGCCTCGATGATTCTGAATGATCCAGCATCTCGACTACTCAAAAGAGACACCTGGCCCGCAGCATGAGTTGTATGTTTTGTTATCTAAAGTAAATTACATGTTTTATGAAATGATTGTAACAGGTCGCTTCGCGAAGGCTCCTTATAGTTGTGTTAATGGATGAACTTATTTAGCCAATCTCACATTCCTTCATTTTAAATAAATCGCAATCCACTTGTTTGGCAGAGAGCTTAGAAGTAGATATAAGTGAAGTATATAAAAGTATCCTTGGATATAAAAGTGTACACAATCTCGACAATTAGCAGAACTGTGATTTTGTTTAGAAATATTTCTTGGATTGTATCCAAATTCGAGGGTCCCCTGTAACTTCATCAATATCGGAGAAGCCGATTGTGCGGTAATGAGCGAAAATTAGACAAATTGCACTAAAAATCGTGGAAAAAAATTAAATTTAAGAGAAAATCGCAAAAACGTGTCAGGTACGCATTTCTTTAAAATGCTTTGAATTGTATCCCGTAAAATTTATCAAACTTGCCTAAATTTAAACCAATACGAGTTAAGAAGTCACGGGACGTGCGTTTTAGGCAGATTTTTGTTCGCTCGGCCACAGTTTTTTTTTATTAACTTTGCACAATTGTTGCGGAAGCGGAAATGAAGGGGTCCATCGTCACACTTCTTAAAATGGTTTATGGTATTTGGAAAACTGTTACCCTTTTTTACGATTATGGAATTTGTTAAATGACAGAAAATGTACTGTGTTTGTAACAATTTCCTGTCGGATGAAAATAATATTAATATTCGACTACAGTAGGGCTGCCCATATATCCTTCAGGTTCGACAACTATTCAATGCCATCCTTATTCATCCTGGATGAGCAAATAGCTTTTTGAATAATTATGTACCTGTACGCGCCATTCCCCGGCGCTATTTTGGTAGTTATATTTTTCTCTTAGCTATTGGTATTTCTTGTTTCGTATTCATAAGTTGCACATATTGTTATCACCTGTTTGAATTTCTGCCTATCAGACGTCATTTCCTGGTTTTCTCTCGCGTTCACTTCGACTTATGCAAGTGCTTTGTCAATGCAGTTCACCTCTCGCCTTCACTCGATGAAGTGCAAAGTTCGTTTTCGTCTCAACTTCTCTCGCTCGCTACTCGCAACGCACGTGTCCGCTCTCCGGACATTGCACTCACTGTACGCACTCAAGCGCGTAGCCGCCTGCCGCATCCGTCTTGGAATACAACGACGGGTTTCCGAGCTGCAGTCCTGGGTTCGATTTGCCTTCCAGGCATTCTCTAACTTCCTACTCATATTCCAAACTCGAGTTTCTTTATCCCTGTTCTCTCTCGCGGTGGGCTTAACATCTCGCCCATCGTACTTACCTCTGCACTGCCTCCTTCAGCCTACGTCAAGATTCGGGGTAAGTTCAGATCAAAAATATATACAGTCCATTATTCTCGGAGTTGAGCACCTCGGCTCGAACACATGGTCCTCCGCAGCCGGATGCTCCGGTGATTTTCCGCATTTTTCGCAAATATTTTCTCATTCAAGGTTAGTCCTTGTTGGTCATCGCACTACCACACACGGTGTTGAGTGTTGTAGTTTTCCGCTCTCGTGTTTCTGTTGATTGCGCTATTCAGTGTAATTGTCTCTTACGTTGTTTCCTCTTATTGTTGATACTTGTAATCTCCGTTCATCATGGAAGAGTTGCAAGCTCAGCAGAAAAAGTTAGTTGCTCGACGGAGTTTATATTCGCGTCCGTTCAGCGAACGTACAATGCGTTCGAAAAAATAAAACCCGATCAAGTTGAGGCATTTAGGCCCCGTTTTGATAATTTGTCTCAATTGGAATCTGATTTCCGCGAAATCCAAATGTCTATTGCCGAACTCAACACCCAAGTAGTTCTTCCCGCTAAATCGATCGAAATAGACAAAGTTCAAGACAGTTTTGAAACGCTTTTCTTTGCTTGTAAGTTTCGTTATACTACGGTTGATAAATTAAATCAGCGCCCTGGTGTGACTCAACCTGGTCCTCTGTCCGCCTCAGTTCAACCATCTCTTGCATTGCAGTCATAGATCTTCCCAAGTTCAAAGGAGACATTTGCAAATGGCCCAAATTCTATTCTCTTTTCAAATCTCTGATCGATGATAATAAATCATTAAGTAATGTTCAAAAGTTACACTATTTAACAACTTCATTGTCTGAAACTCCGTTGGCCCTCATCTCAGAGTTTCAAATAACTGAAGAAAATTACCCCCTCGCTCTGAACACTCTCATCTCTCGTTATCAAAACAAGCGATTACTAGGGAGTTTGTATGTCCACAAGATTTTAGATTTTGTTCCTCTAAAAACGTCATCCTATGACGGTCTTCAAGCGTTTCTAAAAACACATCGCAACTCTGTCGAATCTCTGAAAGCTCTGAATATTCCTGATTTAGGTGATTTCTTATTGTTATGTTTGGCATTAGCTAATCTCGATGCGTCATCTCGCAAGGCAAACATCTAATTCAACTCCCGATTACAAATCGCTAATCGATTTTCTCGAAGACCAATCTAGAACGATGGAGTTATGTGCTGTCGGGAAAAGTTCTGTTACTACCGTCAAAAGTTCTCTCCCTTCAAAGCGAATCAACACCTTGTTAGTGTCGTCACCTGCCTCGAACAACAGTGTGCAGCGAGTACCCACTAACTCATCTCGTAATCACTCTCATTCAACTGTGTCCGCTTGTCCGGTATGTAAGGCTTCTCATACATTGTACCAGTGCAATGTTTTCCGTGGTTTAACCATAGACCAACGTTATGACACGCTGCGCCAATTAAAACGCTGTTTTAATTGTATGGGTGCACATCTGCGATCCCAATGCACTTCCACGAAATCATGTTCTGTGTGTCAAAGCTCTAAACATCATTCTATGTTACATTCAGAATCCGCTCCGTCTCTCGCTGACGATACTCCTGTCACCGAGCAAGGTCCTTCAGCCCCCAGACTCTGTCATGTCAAGTCCAGGCTTCGAGCCCACTCATCAAACTGTCATACTAGGCACCGTTCGCGCACTCATTAGTGACGCGCACGGGATCATGCAACCCTTTCGCGCGGTTGTTGACTCCGGGTCACAAATCTCTGCTATCACTAAGTCGTTAGTGCAACGTTTGGGCTTGAAAGTCAATCCAGCCACCGCCCAACTGTCAGGTGTCGGACAAACTAACACTCGAGTGCATGGTATTGTGCAATGCAGTTTTAGCTCTCTCGGCTCTCTGGGCAACCCTCTATGCATGTCAATGCACACGTTCTCTCACTATTGCGGCAATTTGCCTACATCCTCCGTGTCCACTGACGTCATAGAGCGCTATCATGACCTTGACCTCGCTGACGATCGCTTCAATGTACCAGGGCCCATTGATTCCTCATTGGTGCCGATCTCTACTCAGACATTCTCTGTAAAACCGGACACACGATCGTAGGCAGCAAACCTGCCCACTCAAAACGGTTTTGGTTGGGTAATCTTAGGTCCGGTCCACGCTAACTCAACCAGCACCTGAGTCATCCCACTCATTTCTCGCTGTGACAAGCTCCCCGTTGGAACATACTCTCCGTCTCTTCTGGGAAACAGAGAAGTCAGTCGACCTCCCCTCTTGGACCCAATGGATTCGCTCGTTGAAGAGCACTTCATTAAAACTCACTCTCGCGACCCCTCTGGCCGCTACTCGGTCGCTCTACCATTCAAGCCTGATTGCGTCATGCCAGGCTACAATCGTGACGTCGCGCTCAAGACTTTTGTCAGTTTAGAGCGTCGTCTGAAGCGTGATCCTCCACTTCATGACTCATATCATGAGTTCATGAGTGATTACGCTCGTTCACTGCACATGCAGCCTTCCTCTCGACCTGCGGAGTACATAATCCCGCATCATTGTGTACACAAGGTCACAAGCTCTACCACTAAACTGCGAGTGGTATTCAACGCCTCTTCTCCTGATAAAAGTGGAGTCGCTCTCAACCACGTCCTGCTGAGTGGTCCTAAGCTTCAAAGTGACCTTCCCACTGTTCTAACCACTTTTCGCACTTATCCTGTAGCTTTGTGCGCGGACGTGAGACAGATGTACCGTCAAATCCTTGTGCACCAGGACGATCGTGCTTTTCAGCACATATTCTGGCGTCCTGAGCCCTACTCTCCTGTCATTGAGTACGAGCTCAATACAGTGACCTACGGTCTCACGCCCTCTGCCTTCCAGGCCCAACGAGTGTTGCAGCAACTGGTCGTGGACGAAGGTGCTAAGTTTCCTCTCGCTTCACGCGCCCTTACTTCAAACATCTACATAGATGACGTAGTTTCAGGCGCCAGTGACCTTGACGAAGCCCTCGTGCTTCGTGCTGAGTTGCAGTCACTCACTCAGTGTGCAGGCGTCGAGCTACGCAAGTGGGCTAGCAATGTTCCTGACGCTCTTAGCTCCTCCCCAAGGACCATCTAGAACTCCCCTGGTCTTCTCCAACGACGAACAAACTTTGAAAATTCTCGGTCTGTTGTGGGACCCTCGTTCCGATTGCTTCAGCTTCCACACTCTGCCCTTTGTAGGTTGCGTCACCAAACGGTCCATACTCTCCTACATCGCGCGCATATTCGACCCACTCGGGTTTCTCACCCCTTCGTCTCCTGGATGAAGGTGTTCATCAGAATCTCTGGCTCTTGCACGTGGAGTGGGATGAATCACTCTCGGAATCACTCTCTCAGACATGGCTCACTGCCATTGAAAGCATGCCCAAGTTGAGAGATGTTCATGTTCCGCGTCTCCTAGTCATAAACGATGACACAAGCCGGCTTGTAGGGTTTTGCGACACCTCCGAGAAGCCTACGCTGCTACTCTTTACTTGCACGTTGAGACGTGCTCGCAATCTCACGTCAGATTGTTGAGAGCCAGGAGCAAGGTCGCGCCCGTCAAGCTGCTCACTGTGCCCAAGTTGGAACTCAGTGAGCATTGTTATTGTCTAGGGTGCTTAAAGACACCCTACCCGCTCTCAAGCCCTTGCACATAGAAACAGTGTGCTATACACTGACTCCACTATCGTGCTCGCTTGGCTCAGTACCCCCCGCACCAGCTGAAGACATTCGTCGCCAATCGGGTAGTCGAAATACTCGAGACCACTTCTCCCCTGAATTGGGCTCAGTGTTAGTTCTGAAGAGAACCCTGCCGATTGCGCCTCTCGGGGCTGCTCCCCCTGGACCTGTTGAACCACCCCATATGGTTCTCTGGTTCCCCCTTCATGCGTTCTCCCCCTCCACGTGGTCTCGCTCGGGCCCTTCGGTTGAACCCAGCCACGACTTGCCCGAGCTGAAAGCGTCTCCCACGGTGCTGATAACTCATGATCCCGTCATTGATCCTCTGCTTGTCAAACTGCAGAGTTTCTCCTCGCTCTTGAAAGCCAAGCGCGTGTTCGGTCACGTGGTACGCTTTTCCCGCATCTTGCTTGCTCGTCGACGTAACCTTGCACCCCCCTCTGGTCCTCTGCTCCCGTCCGATCTTGAGGACGCGATGCGCCTGTTCGTGCGCATCACTCAGCAGCAGTACTTCGCTGATGAGCTCAAGCAACTGGCTAAACACTCGTTCGTGACCCCCCGCATCGCCACCCTCAAGCCCTTCATTGACTCCCGTGGGTTTGTCAGGGTGGGCGGCAGGCTTCATTATTCTTCTCTCCCCGAAGAAGCTCGTCATCCCCTCTTGCTTCCCAAGGAAGCGCATTTGTCCGCGCTCTTGTGTGATGCCTTCCATCTCTCCTCCTTGCACTCTGGCCCCCGCACTGTGCAAGCTCTCATTCAGCAGATGTATTGGATTGTCTCTCTGCGTGGCTTGTTACGGCAACGCATTCGTCGCTGCTTAACCTGTTTCAAATTCCGCGCCAAGCCTAATCAGCCAATTATGGCCAATCTGCCTGAATCTCGCGTTAAGCCTTCGCGTGCGTTCCTCCACGTGGGAGGCCCATTCTCAGTGAAGACGAGTCCTCGTCGTAATGCCTCCATCGTCAAAGGCTACTTATGTCTCTTCGTCTGCATGGCCACCAAAGCTGTGCACCTTGAGCTGGTCTCTGACCTGTCCACTGAAGCTTTCCTGGCCTGTCTTGATCGGTTTCTCGCCCGGCGTGGACTCCCAGCTCACATTTACTCCGACTGTGGCCGTAACTACGTAGGTGCTGCTCGCTCGCTCCGCGAGATCTACGATTCTCTCAACGCAGCTGAGACCGCCATCGCGGACAAGCTTGCACTACGTAATGTTAGGTGGCATTTCAACCCCCCTTACGCTCCTAATTTCGGTGGACTTTGGGAAGCCGGGGTAAAATCCGCCAAGTTACTCCTGCATCGACTAATTAAGGACTCCGCCCTTAATTTCGAGGAGTACTCCACCCTGTTTTCACGCATCGAAGCCGTGTTGAATAGTCGTCCGCTTTGTGCCACTTCGTTCGACCCCCTGGATGGCCCAGATTACCTCTCTCCCGCACATTTGTTGATCGCACCTCGCTTCTCGCACCTCCCGAGGTTGCTGTCGTCGAGAATGCCTCTCACCTCTCTCGTTGGCTTCAAGTCCGTCAACTGCATCAAAGCTTTTGGACACGTTGGTCCTCTGAGTATCTGCACACGCAGATGCAGTGTGGGAAGTGGGTGCGCGCTTGCCCGAACCTCAAGGTCGGTGACGTGGTCTTCGTGTTGGAACCCGCTACCACTCCTTTGTCTTGGCCTATTGGCCGCGTGGTACAAGTGTGCCCTCGCAAAGACAACGTCATCAGAGTGGCGTCCGTTCGGACTCCCAAAGGAGTGTTTACCCGTCCGGTGAACAAGTTGGTGATCATCCCTCCTTCTTAGTTTTCGTTTTGGCTCGGTCCTTATAGTTTGTAGTTCTTAGTTAATTCTCTTGGTCCTATCTAAAATATCCATTTTAGGTGGGCGGTTATGTACGCGCCATTCCCCGGCGCTATTTTGGTAGTTATATTTTTCTCTTAGCTATTGGTATTTCTTGTTTCGTATTCATAAGTTGCACATATTGTTATCACCTGTTTGAATTTCTGCCTATCAGACGTCATTTCCTGGTTTTCTCGCGTTCGACTTATGCAAGTGCTTTGTCAATGCAGTTCACCTCTCGCCTTCACTCGATGAAGTGCAAAGTTCGTTTTCGTCTCAACTTCTCTCGCTCGCTACTCGCAACGCACGTGTCCGCTCTCCGGACATTGCACTCACTGTACGCACTCAAGCGCGTAGCCGCCTGCCGCATCCGTCTTGGAATACAACGACGGGTTTCCGAGCTGCAGTCCTGGGTTCGATTTGCCTTCCAGGCATTCTCTAACTTCCTACTCATATTCCAAACTCGAGTTTCTTTATCCCTGTTCTCTCTCGCGGTGGGCTTAACATCTCGCCCATCGTACTTACCTCTGCACTGCCTCCTTCAGCCTACGTCAAGATTCTGGGTAAGTTCAGATCAAAAATATATACAGTCCATTATTCTCGGAGTTGAGCACCTCGGCTCGAACAGTACCTGTCCTAGGTTGCTACATTTATTATGAGTTCAATATTTTGTTGGCTTGTTTATGATATTTTAGAAATAATTTTACAACTAGGTAACACATATATTTGTCCCAAAGCAATTAAGGCTGAAGTCACAAGTTATGCTGAAGCCACGGCAAAGATTTTTTACATGCTTCAAAAGCTTTACTTTAGAATGTTTGGCAACAGTGTATAGACACACTGTATATATAGCGAGTGAACTTCAAACTAAAAATAGAGCTTTTCAATACATTTCTATTTAGGGCTTACCACTCAGTGACATAACTGATTAGGCGTACCAAGTCTCCCCAGTCGGCACTGATACCATTGAAGAATTGCCAACAACATACCTATAGGAAACACCCATCCAACTCGTTGGGCACGACTTGGATGTGGTTGGACTCGAAGGCAAATCCGGAACAACCTTAGAATTTATTGTGAGCCTCGTTGTTAGGACGGCTCTAAAGCCACCACCGTTTACACATTTTCAAACGGAAACCATGAATGACGGATGTAAGTCTATATCAGAAGTTAAAATTATTCTCAATTCCTACTAAAGTTACAGCCAATGTATATTTTCCACAAAAATAAATGTTAAAGTCTCTTACAATATTCGTATCACATATGAAATCTTCCTCGCAGCCTATTTAATTTCTGCAACGGGAGACTTTGCTAATGGGGATTGACTGGGTTAAATACATCACGCACTGATTATAGCTTGCACGCTATTTATTATCAACTGCGAGCCCCAATACCAACACTTGTCACAAAGATCCATCTATACTCTAATTAACCCCATTTGCCTATTCCTACTCTCCCCCTTTCCTAGGCCACTGGTTAGGCTCCCCTCGATCCTATACCAGCTTTTCCCGCCTGGGGCCCCCAATCACACTACACTGCACCCTCCCACTCCGCCCCGACTTATCTCTCCTGACGAAAGAGAAAGCAAGAGTCCCCCTCTCGGCGAGATTACCCTACTCCCCGTCCACTCCGACCCCCCCCTCCCTCTCACCCCCTTGGCTAACCATCTGACGTGAGGGAGGTATGGCGGTCACCCCCTGGTTAGGTTTCCCCCTTGATTCTATACCAGCGTTCCCGCCTGGGGTCCCAAAAACACACAACATGCACCCCTCCCACTACGCGTCGACTTATCTGTCCTTGACGTAAGAGTTAGCAAACTGATCCCCACTCTCGGCGAGATTACCCTACTATTCCCTCCGACCCCCCCCCCTCTCCCAACCCTTGGCTAACCCCTTGACGTGGAGGGAGAGTATGGCGGCATGGTTGGGCTTCCCTTGATTCTATACCAGCGTTCCCCCTGGGGCCCCAAACACACTACACTGCACTCCCCACTACGCCCACTTTCTGTCCTTCGTAAGAGTTACGATATCCCCACTCTCGACGGGTCCCCCTACTACCTGTCCCCCCCGACCACCCCCCCCCTCTCACCCCCTTTGCAAACCCTCTGACGGGGGGAGAGTATGGCGGTCACAAGTGAAATTGCAAAAAGGAATCCGTTGAAATTCTTTAGTCAAATGTCTTCAACCACTTTGCACGTTGCTCTTTAGACCTGGCTCATTATTGCAAAATAATTAATATTGCTTTTGGAGCTATGGGTTCAGGACGGGCTGGCCAATCAAAATACCCCGATTTTTTCAAAAGACATCGGGGAAAAGAATTGTGTAGTTATTAAGTTTTTAGATTCAAAAAACGGTCTTAAAGTCACATTGTAAGTAAAAAAAGTCCGTTTAATGGTTTAATATCAAAATTTACAAAAAAAATCATCAAAACTAAATGTTAATAAGAAAAAAATAGAAAAATGTCTTACCCCGCAATTTTAATAAAAGGTAATAAAAAATACCTTCATTGTGATAAAAAAATCACCCTGTTACACTGGTATCATATTTAATTTTTAATAGTCTCATGTCACTCATGGGAAAAACAACCCTTCTAAATTCAGTCCCATTTTATTTCAACGATCATTGTATTTTAGTTATTTTAACGATTTTTTTAAACTATTTTTTCATTTTTCGATTCTAACGAACCACACTTGAAAAATAATATCTAATAATGTGCAGTAAAAACATATTTCCCGTAAAAAAATAACAATAAAAATATGTTGAAAAGGGAAATTCAGTTATTACAAACGATTGCAAATTTAAAGATAAAATAGACATCCTGAAAGAAAAAAAGGAGGGAGCTGCAGGGTGTATGAGACAAAAAAGTAAAAAAATTTATTTTTAATGCAAGAACATTACACGTATGTGGCCCAAAAAAATTTTTGACCCAAACAAATCAATTTCTTCATTTTAAAAAAAAAAACAAAACATCGATTTTTGGTTGGTTTTGGGGCCCAATTAGTCGCGGGAAAAGATTTTCAGGGAGAACCGAGCCCCCCCCCGTCGACAAGATACCCTCAACGCTGGAACAGACCAACTAGACAACGATTATTTGAGATCAGGAAAATAGCGCCAAATGGGTTTATCCCCCGTGTGCGAAATGCAACTGAATTTACTATGTGCTTCGTGATCCAAAATCATTTTTATTAACTTAACCCCTCCTCATGTTGAGTAGGAAATTTTAAAAAAAAACGCGTTCCTTTTTTGGGAACTTTTTAAGGAACGGTCGATTTTTAGTTAAAGGGGAAATTTCAACACAAATTTTCAAATTTGAGGGAACTTTTTAAAACTTTTTAGAAGTTCCTTTTACTCTTAGAGATGACAAAAACCCCCCTGTCTCTCATTTGAAAACGGTTTAGCTGATACGATATAAAATCGGGTTTATAAAAACGTAGCATTCATATTTTGGAGGCATAACCTCGATTGATGAATATTTTTCTAGCAACGACGCGGCTAAAAAACGCGACCTAAATTCTATTACCTAATTTGTCTGATAAAAGGGAACTTTTTATCAGGACTTTTATTTTTCCAGGGAAATCAAAAATTCCTTTTTCCCTGTGAAGTTCTGTAAACTTTTAAAAGTTTTCCCTTTTAATGCCAAGTAACTTAATATTAAAAATTCCTTTTTTTCGGGAAACCAACCCAACACTGCACTTCTACGTATTTATGGATTTAAAATACAGATGTTTAAAAACTTCTGCCTTTAACCGGGATTCGAACTCATTAAATGTAGGACCCGAGACAAAATGATAAACAAAAACAATCACTACCTTATTCAAATTACATTTCTATCTTCAGTCACTTACTATCAATCGGGTTCATTTATTAAATAACGCTATACTTGCTCCAACGAAAGAATGCAGATGCTTGGTAGTGGGGGGGGTAGAATGAATGCGCGGTAAATGGAATGTCGCCTTTGTGTGTGAAAGAGAAATACCTTTTCCCAACGCAAGCAAAAATTTATCTGTGCTAAATCACAGAGTTATTCCGTGTGCAAGATCCACGCGGAGCTAGCATGAATAGAATTGACAAAGTTGTTATGTTGGGAAAACAATTTCGAGCCACCTGCATTTTTTCGTTGGACCCACTATATCTTAGAGGGTCGCTGAGGCTGGCGCGGAGACGGTTTAAACGCTCAGCTTTTTTTTGGGTAAACTGTTAGTTATAACACATCGGTTTAACATTTCACAATAACTTTTACGCGCAGGGGTTAATTTTGTAAAGGAAAAGGTGGTACACGCTAAAATACCGGGGAGAATTATTTTTAGGGGACCAGTAGGGGGGGGCTTGGGGGGCTTGCCCCCAACTACAGCGCCGCAGACGAAAATTTTGAAAATCAGGTTTTTAGAGTGTGTTTAGGTTTAGTTTGTGTTAGGGTGCATTCTAGAAAAAATAAGTGGGCTGAATTTCAAAACCAAATTAATGGCTTTTTTGTACAGTAAATAAATAACTATAAACTAAAAAAAAGAATTGGAGTAGTGACGAGATTCCATGTCACAACCTTGAATATGCATATCATTACGTTCGTGATCATTCCAACAATAATGGGAAATTGTCGAAAATGTTGGTCATTACAATTCAAAAGTGAGGGCTGAGGGGGGGGGGGGGTCACGGTAAAAAATTGGGGGAATTCCCCCCATCCTACGCGCCTGTTCCCGAAAATGTTAACGTTGAAAAAAAACATTAGGAATATAGGTTTGGTCATTACACATTATTATAGTTAAATTACATAATGTGCATTTAGCACATCAAGTACCAGTAAAATGTTGTCTCCTTCAATGTGCATTTAAAAAATGACAGTCTCGGTGGGTAATTGCCCACCACCCCCCCCCATCACCCTTACCAATTCAGCTTCTGGACTCGTAATCTGGATTGGTTTTGGGCTTTTGGGTTGGATTTGATACAATTTTACTCGTCTTCAAAAACCACTGTACCGCGACTTTACCGCCTTCCCCGTTGCTACAACTCAACAAGTCTTTATTTGGGTGGTGACAGACGAGCCTGCACCCCGCAGCCAATAACAATTGGAGATGATTCTTTTTTGTAAACTACGGAGGTTGATTTGGAAAAACGTAAAACCAAGAGACAAGAGTGTACTAAAATTTATTCACATTTATAAATGTATTCAAGTAAATTTGAAATATGAACATGTGGGTGTAAAATAATTATTATAAATTATTTTGTTTTTTTATATTATTTGAACGAGTGAGCGTATAGTAGGGGCTGAGAAAAGTACAAAAAAGGGCCTTGGCTCGATTTGCGTGCCGAAATTGATTTTTTGGTTTTTAAAAGGTTGGTATCATCGATTTACTTAAAAAACAGTGTTCTTCAATTTTTTC
>JAMZAV010012171.1:0-18651 GCA_024449915.1 Sweltsa coloradensis
CAAATCGTAAAATTGCGATTTTTATGAGAAATAATTTTTCGATTGCGCTTAAAAACGTGGCAGTAGAGTATCGGTTTAGCCGGAATCGTGTTTACAAAGACACAAAAATACAAACAGAAAAAAGAAGAAGAAAAGAAGAAAGAAAAAAAACATTCCGAATTTTGTTCTCCAGTGTATTAAAATGGAATCTTCACTTCGCTCGCTACGCTCATCTAATTATCTGCCTCGTTGCTAGAACAGCTCCAAAGTCACCGTTTACAAATTCCTTAGACAAGAACTTAAGACTTAAGTCCAAATCAGAAGTTAAAATCTTCTGCCTATAGCGGAAATCGAACCATGGACCTTTTGCATTGGTAGCAGAGACGCTAACCACAAGACCAACGAACCAATACAATGCAATATTTCTATTCGAGACGACGAGTGGTGAATGATAGATGAGGTTGAATGACAATTACAATTAAACCCACGCCTCGTGCGGGACTCGAACACTGAGTCCTCATAGTGCTATACGCTGCGGACCAGCGCCCTCATCGTATGAGCCAGTGGCGGACGACTCTAGCTTCAAACGTGGGGAAAGAGACTGTTGACTAAACAACGGGAAATGTCACTTGAAAATGGCACCCGGTGAATAGGTCAATATCCAGGATAGAATATTCTTTATTTCTCATGTTAGTAAATAATTGTAAATGTTGGTAAACTTATCACCAATGGCCTAATGTAATAAGCTAAGTTAAATAACGATGTAAACACAATACTTTAAAATTGTTCCGCTGCTAGAATTGGTTTGAGCCCGGTGTAATGTTTTTAGTTTTACTAATTATTATTGTTTTTAGTTGTCTTAATTATAATTGAATTCCATCTGTCGGTATTCCGTAACTCGTACAATCGACCGACAGTATTGGCTCGAGCGCTAAGCGCGCAAATCTGATTCGGGAGGTCCCGAGTTCAAATCCCAACGATACCGGCAATCGTATCTGAAGTTTTTTTCCGAGGTCTTCTTCAGTCGTTTATGTGATTGCAAGGGATTGAGCCTCTTAAACAGCCCTCGGACATCCCTTCACAATTATCCTATCCGCAACATACCTAGTTATAGACACCTGAAGAGGGGCATGAATTGCACCCTGGGCAGGCTTCCCACAAAAATTATAAATTATTATCGTATAATCATTAATTTCGTTTCTTTATTTACCTATCCCAAGATTGTACAATTATTGTTATGTTATGAATTCAATTTGGTTGTTGCCATACTGTAATTTTATGACATAACATAACAAAATCAAGATATTTCGTCGATAATTTGTCGAGTATTGAGTAAATTTAGGTTGTGCTTCCGAGTAAAATTGTAAATAAATGGTTGTTCGAAATCGTACACATTTTATAGTTTTCAGCAAGTTTGCAAGTTGGCGCTGTTAGAATAATCGACCGGTGAGTTGGGCTGCAAACGAGCCAATGTGTCTAGATTTGGACTGTGGTGTAGTTTTTCTTGCTGATGTTTGTATCGGCGTCAAGCTGCTAGTGTGCTTCAGATGTAGAAAGTCACTATACCCATCAACAACTCATTACTAGGAAAACGCTCAGTTAGACGCGTTGTTGAGCGAGCACCGGTACGTGCAACACGACCCGAGTACGACATTCCCATAATTTTTACATACCAATAAGTCTTTTAGGTCTTGACCGATTTAGCTTGAAAATTTTAAAATTAGGAGAGAATGGATAAAAATCCACCGCCATCTAGAGGACCTTGACATCTTTTCTTTGGGAAAACTATTTACTCTTGATTTCTTCTAGGTGGCAGTACATAGTGACCAGAATTCTTGTGCGACTTTTCGTTGCCATGGTAACGTTATTTTGTTAAATGTAATTGCTATCTACACCTACTATCGGATCAAAATAAAATTAACATATTCGTGACCGGACGGACATTCTAAATGATTTTGGCTACCTCAGATTTTGTCGCCGTTTAGTTTTTAAAAAAAATTTAGATTAACTTTAATGTAAATTTTTAACTTTTTGAACGATTTTGCCACAAAACTATACAGCAACCCGCCTAGGTGGTATGTACATGTGTGCAAAATTCAGGTCTATCAGAGAAACGGTGCAAAAAAAAAAACAGACATTCGAGCCATAAGAGTCAAAGTGGAGACGCTCGCTTCGCTCGCTCAATTAAATTCAAATTTTTGTAGTGACAGCTGGCCGAAGTACATTGAATGACCACATGGTTCCAGCGTACTAATCAGTACGTACAATGTACATTACGTTACACTAGGAAAACGCTTAAGTCCCGTCGCGTTGTTGGATGAGCGTAATTGGTGCATTGAGCTGCCATGTGTTATGCGGATTTTCTGTTGTTCTGTGGAAAAATCATTACTTAATTGAAGATTTTTTAAAAAATTAATTTAAATTAAATAAAAAATAAACTCTTATTTTTTATTTTTTTAATTAATCGTCGTTTAAAAAAGAAAAAAGTCGTTAAAATTTTGATTGTCGTCAGAAATAATTATTCAATTGTGCTCAAATTTCACATGAATATATTAATTCATAAAATTAAAGTTCTGTAAAAAAATCATTACAATCTGATAAAGCATGTAGTGTGTTATAAGTCAAAGAATTGTTTTAAACAAAGAAAAAAAACGTAAACTTTCAATTTTCTTAAGAAATAATTTTTCGATCGCGCTCAAATTTTCACATGAGTACCTTAATCCATAAAATTAAGATTCTGTGAAAAAAGCATTAAATCGAACAAAGCATGTAGGTGTTATAAGTCGAAGAAATTTTCAAAAAATCGAAAAAAAATCGTAAAATTGCGATTTTCATGAGAAATAATTTTCCGATTGCGCTCAAAAACGTGGCAGTTCTTCGTTCAAAGATTTCGAAGGTCTCCATAAAATTTCATTGCAATCGGATTATCGGTTTAGCCGGAATCGTGCTAACAGACAGACAAAATACAAAAGAAAGAAAGAAAAAAAAACATTCCGGATTTTTTTCTCCAGTGTAGTGAAATGGAATCTTCGCTTCGCTCGCTACGCTCATCCAATTAATAAAGGTATAAATGTGAAAACAAAGCAAAAAAGAGAAACCAGAAGCTACAAGAGTAAACTAAAAACTCTAATTAACTACATGATTCATAAATATAATCTCATTGGTCATCTATAAATATTATCGTGTGGGATTGGGCACTTGGTGTTTCGTAGTTATCCAGACTATATTGATAACGTATCATAATGTTATCAAATCCTGAGATAAAAACGATACAGTTGGTTAATAGGATGACCAGCAAGAGCACGCGACAGCAAATAGAGAACGCTGAGTTCCATGGCAGGTCTTCGAGCTCAGGGCGATTCCCAAGACAATGGTCAAGCTTTCTCGGCGGCAAAAATAATAAAACTGAACTACGTAAGCTTTTGAGTAAGTCTCTTTGTAAAACGGACATTTATTCGAGAGGAAGCCCTTTCCAACATTCGCGATGACTTTGTGGATTCCGTTGAAGTATACTGTAATGTTTTCGGTGACAAAAGATTGGGTCTCTCATATTTGTTCGCGTCAAGGTCAAGTCAAATTTAGAGTTCTAATATTGCGGACAACATGGCAATATGCTTGTGAACGTTTCATGATTATACGCATTTGTTCCGATAGAAAGGGATTATATTTGTGAGGGTACACGCAAACTAATGTATAGATAAAACGAGAATATATCGCATGATTGGTGACTTTTCAACAAAAATAATGCAGAATACATAGGAAGTTTACATACGAACGAGAATATATCCCATGATTGATGAATTTTCAACATGTAGGCTACATGTACATGTGCATGTAGGTATACATAGTGCAATGATTCACTAAGATGCAAGATTATTATAAATTTGTGTGCATCTATACGTTTTCAGAACTTATATGCGTGTGCATCTCGCATACCAGGACAAATATATCGTCATGGAAATATAAAGTAGAAATATGTTTAAGATAAATCATAGACTTTTAGCTCCATTGTTAAACATAACTAATTGATAATATATTGGCATTTTTTGGTCCCCATTAATTTTTTACAAAACTAAAAAATTGGTAATTGGTGGTTATTTATACAATTGTGAGTAACTGCTTGGCAAATGTATTCCAATGGCGCAATCGTAAGACTGTGTTAAGAGTCTGCTAATTGAATAGTATTCGTCCTGCGTTCCTTTCGGCCTCTTGTCTTAACAACGGGAATGTATGGTTTCCTGGCGAATAGGGTAGTTACCGGACAAAATGGCCTTGTTAACAAGATGGACATCGTGGAAAGAGGCACAACGTGTAGCTAACTGCAGAGCTTGAAAGTGAAGTTTCTCCTAGGAAAGCGTTTCTATAATGTGTGGCCAGGAGAAAGAGAGGGGGTGGGGGTAGGGGTAGGGGGTGGGGGCCCACCACACTGGAAATCTCTGTTTGAGTGTCCACGCGCCAAACACTAGCGAAGTTTGTTTTGCAATATACTCCTCAGTTTTCAACGACAAATTCAAATCAAGGTAGCATAGACTGAGCCTGAAATAGCGACGGAGTATATAACAAAATTAAATTTACAATACGTAGAACAGAAAGAGCGTTTTTTTTTTTTAAAGATCGCCATTTATTTTCTATGGTTTAAATTTGTATAATGCTAATTGAATAGTATTTTGTGTGCTGAAAACTACACACACCACAATATAAAGTCAATTGAATGATAAAGTTTCAATCAAAAACATGTTGATAGGTTTCTTCTCATTGCATAAACTTAAAAACCCTTAAATTAAATTTAGTATCCCAAAAAGTACGATCAAAATTTTCGAAAAAAATATATATATTCAAGAAATTTTTTGGGGAAATGTAAAATACAAAACGTCAGAACTAGTCGTCAATCAAAAGTCTGTCAGTAGCTTTTTAAAACATATCATTTTTTGTTATTATTTTATTAGAAATTATTATATTATAATATAAGAGTATGGGGTAAGTAGTATAATATTGTACAACATAAAAAGGCAGTGACGAAGTATTCACCTCTTGAGATAAACCCTTTCCCAAAAAATAAAGTTTTTTTTATTTTTCTAAGCTTTTAAAAAGATATTTTTTTATATGTTTGTGGGTTTGAAAGTGCAGCTATAGGGGGGGTTCCCTTAGTAGGTATGTACAATTATGATTTTGTTTTTATTTGTTTTTTAATTTCAGTTTTATCATTTTTTTTTTTTTTTAAAAAGGAAACAAAACCCAGTTCTCTATGTGCAGGCTTATTTAACTTTTTTGATAAAGATATTTTACTCACGCAAAACTCCCCCGGGTCGATGAATCGACACCTTTAGTAAAAAATTGCTTTTAAAATGTGTGTGAATTTGCCTGAAAATATCATAGTAAAAAAAAATAGTGCACGCACTTGTTTGTTTATCAAAAACAGGATGTAAGAGATTTTTAATACCCTAAAGCTGGAAAACCAAAGGAAGGTTTTAAAATGGACACAGATTTAACTTTTATTTTATCGTATGTTTTATAAGTTAACTAGATTTGAAACTAAATTTTAAAGGAATACAGGAAAAAATTCGACAAGCTTTTAAAGGGAATTCCCTCACTGGGTCAAAATGAACGAGCAAAGAATTGCAGACCAAAGGCGAGCAATTACAGTAAAAAAATTTTTTGAATCCAGAATAATAGAGAGGATTAAAGAAAAGTTTAAAGGAAAAATAGAGGGAAGTCTCCGACCTATAAAGAGTAAGTGAATGCAGATATAGATGGGGCCTACCCGTCCCCTCAGGTGAGGGTTTGATATTCTCGGCGGACACGAGCAGTTATGAAGATGATTCACGCACATGTCTCCCCGACGTGAAGGGAACGATAGAAGTGTATGATAAAAGAAAAATGGATTAAACCCAGTTCACCATTCCAAAAATTAGTTTGATTGAACATCACCAACACATACTGCAAATAGTACACAACAGCAGCTTGCTTTAGAGGGATATGCCCATTTTAAAAAACTGCTGTGGGTGTAGGGAAAATCGGGAAAGCCCGTACCAATAAATATAAAGGGCATATTTTGCTTTTGACCCATCATGGTGGATGACTGGAAAAAAGTCATAATGGAGTAGGCCTAGATAGGGGTTTGTCAACACCTGATGCTGTGTTTAAATGTGGGGGAAACCCGGGCAATGAAAAATTTCACACGCCTTTTTGACTCAAATGAGCGGATCCGACGAGCTTTTACTCTGTCAAAAAACTCCCATTTCACACGACTTTTTTTGGGAGCTAACATAAAAATCCACTAACTCAGTTGCTAAAGATCCCACTTGAACCATTTAATTTTTTTTTTGTTTGCAATAAATCTCCCATTAAAAGGGTTGGATCCCCTTTTTTTTTACTAGCACCCACAGAAAAAACGGGTATGGGTAAAAATTAGCAAAAAACAACCCGGTAAAATGGTGGTTACTATGAGGAAAAGGGACCATCCCAACACCTCCTGGGTATATACCTATGATGCGAAAAGATCAGGGAAACACTTTTAAAAATTAAGTTTAATGACATAAATGTATTAACCCCCAAGAAAAAATGATACATAAATTAAAATTCAAATATCGCTGTAATGGAAAAGAGATTTGTACTGACGGGTCAAAAAGTAATGATAAGTGGTTTTATTCGGGAAAGCACTACCTTAGGCGAAATTAATCGGGATCAAATTTTCCCCCAGCAGAAATTTTTTTTTTTCCCAAAAAATTTTTGTGTATGGGCCCCAAAATACAAAACCGAAAAAAAGGAAAAAATAAAGCAATCGTGGCAATGAATCAAGCCACAGCTATGTTCTTCCTACGGAAAACCCACGCTTTTTCATCCCCTCCTCTTAGTGATGGAGTTCCCCTTTTTTTATCAGTTGACTGATTTAAAAAACACCCTCAAGACCAAATTTAAAAAGGGCCACTACCAAAGAAGAATCAAAAGGAACCCCAAAATACGTCTTTGTCTAGCTGTGTCAAGGTTTAATTTTTATCACCATGTTTTCCTTAAATTTTCAAAGTGTTGCCATCAGAACTATCCCCCTTCGACAGAAACAAAGGTCCCCCCACTTACCTCGAGGAACGGCTTTTTAAACCCAAGCAACTTACCTTGCCTCTTGGAATACTACCCCAAAAAACATTGAAGGTTTAAAAACTCCGGGCCCCGTAGACCATATTGACGTTCTGTCTGGATTAACCGTATAGGCGAGCACTTTCGTCGGAGGGGACGAATTTGAAAATGTTCTCAAATTTTTGAAAATGAAATAAAAAAACCTATAAGTTTAAAGTGGAAGAACTTATGGGTTAGAGAAAAAAGAAGTACAAGGGGGACTTAGTAAGGGACGTGGTAGACGAATAGAGGGAACAGCGTGGAGGAGCTGGAAACAGGACGTGTTTATAACATAAACCGACAAAGGGGTAGAAGACAGGCTATCACAAAGGCGATGAATCAGTTTTTTTCAGAAAAATTAGAAAAAGATAAACCTTGAATGTTACAAAAGGACAATAAATTCAAAAGTTGTATCGGCTCAAAGAAGACTGCATTTTTTTCGATCATGGGGGGTGATCCCCTTTTTGTCAGTTTTGATAATGAAAAATGTGGATTTTCCCAAAACGTTTTTTTAAGGCCCAAAGGATATTATGGGGCCTCCTGAATGTTACCCGACCTTTATCCGGGAATACTATCAAAATGAGTCAATTACCGCTCTATAACATAAAAAAATGATGACGTTTTTCAAAATAAAAATCTGCACCTGGCCCAGACAAATTTAAAATATGCCATATCAACGATTTGAAAAGGGGGTTTATATTGTGGCTGCGATTATAAGTGTGTTTAAACAGAAGGGGAATCCCTATTGGAAAATTTCCCCGGGACCGTATTATTTTACAAAAAAGGAGTTTAAAAGATGATTATCGAATTGGGGGCCCAAACTCTGGGCCCCAAACTTTGGGGAACTGATGTGGGATACTTGTTTGAAGATTGACCTTTTGGGGCCACTTAAAATAATATAATTTCACCTATGCAAAAAAGGGTTTTTTCTTAAAATTTGAAGGTTTTTTGGAAACATAACTTTGTGCTTAAAACAAAAATTACAAATTGCAACGCAAAAACTCAAAAATTGCATGGCATGGTTGATCTTCAAACGCTTTTGGCACTGCACGCTTACTTCGGGCACAAAAAAAAAACGTTAGGTTTCCTCAAGATTTTCTCACTCGTTGCGATATGTATGTGCTGTACTACCGAAATTTCAGGAACTTGAGGGGGTACACAAAGCATTCCCTTACAAGCGGGAGTAAAAAAGGGTTGTCCCTGAGCCCCAATCCTGTAAACCTTTCAATGGACCCAATTATTAGACATGCTATTAATGTGAATGGGTTACAAGCTGTATGACAAGAATATGTGTGCTTGTTATGCCGAGACCTTGTTGCTGTATAAAGATGTGCTGCACTTCATTTTTTCTCCGCTTTTGGGTGCTTTTACTACCGGGGCTGGTTTAAAAGTTTAAACCCAAAAGTGTGCTCTTTTACAGTACGTAAAGTCAAACCTAAACACACAGTTTAGTGTAAAAAACGGGTAATGGTTACACTGAAAGAGGGGAAAGCTTCGACTCTGGAGTGCCAACGGTACAACGTTAAACAGACCCCTTTTCTAAAAACAACAGATAGAGAAGTTGCACAAATAGACTGTTTTTTTGTTCGCCAGGGAAAAAGTTAGATGCGGTCCAACTTTTTTCTTTTGTCTAGAGGGAAATTTTCATTAGAGAGGGGGGATCAATAAAAAAAACATTTTTCAGACAGTTTGATTTTTGGAAAAAAAGCTCTGGCCAAGAAATGGTTTTAAAATCTTCCTCAAGAGCTAGCCCAGAGTTGTTTACTGGCCATGCATAAAGGGAGGGCAGGTTTTATGCCACTAGGTATTCTGTGTGTACTTGCAGTTCTCATCCGTAAGCTGTGACTTGCAGAGATGCTTTTTTGTGAGAATCGCGTGGGCGTCTATGAGAAGTGTTTTTATAAGAAGATGGGCCAGCCCCAAAAATTGATGAATTTTTGCCAATATTTTAGTGGCCCCTATGCAAGGAGATTAGCCGACATGGGAGCAATCATTCAATTGGACACGGCAAGATCGCATCACGACGATTTCGAAACCGTTTGGTTTTTTTGGACTATGATTTTTCCCCCGAAAAGCTATGTATCAAAGTTTCTCGGCCAAAAATCCCTGACATTGCGAGTTCCACCAGACCACGCGGACTTTACCCAAGACACTGAGAACAGCATGCGTGATTCCCTATGGGGAAAATTTTATTGCATAAAAAGAGCCAGGGGAAAGTATTTATATTACAAAAAAGTGTTATGCAAGCAACCTTTTTTGTCGCTACAGGAAACACACCCGTTTTGGAGGCGTTTTATAAATAGCCAGATTAATGTCATCCCTCAAGGAGTGTTTTGGGGGTGAGGGATCAAAGTCTGGTTTGTGTAAACCGCAAGAGACTCTGCCACATGTCAAAAACCCCATTGTATGCGCCATTCCGACATTGCAAAAACCCCCAAAATGAGTACAGATGCTTGTACAGCACTTCCCAAAAAAACCGCCAAAAATCACATAACTGTTAATCGGCGTAATTCAGCAGATAAAACTAAAAAATTACGGCCTGATTCATTATAAAAGATGATACTTTAAAAACTGTGAAAAATTATAGAGTTGCTGCCCTTTTTTGAAAAGGGCGCAGATGCTTTTCTTTTTAGCAAGACTACGTAAGGAGGAAAAAATCCCGGGGAGACGCAAAGGTATTTAAATCAAAAGGTACTCTACCAAGGGGATCCTTTATAGTGGTAGTTTTGGGAGGATGGGCCAAAAAAATGAACGAGTATTGCCCCTTAGGTATTGAAAGAGATGTGCAAAAATCAATGAGGAAAAAAAATGGTCGCGAAACTATCAGGGTCTCGAAATATATATGTGAACACGTGTCCGGCATAAGACAATATTCAGATTAGAAAGATAGAAAAATGATCTGTTTATGTCCGGTAAAAGGTATTTTTTTGCTAAGAAGTGCAGGGGCACGCTTCACGCGTTCGTCGGTGCGAATACGCTCAACATGCGTCATTACACTTTTCAAGTGATAAAACCACGGGTGGGAAAATGGGGTATTCTAAATTCATTATCATGGAAAAAAGATTTCAGTAACCCCCACAAACAAAGGATTGCAATAATTGCAAAAACTTTCCCACGATGAACTGCCCTCAAGATAAAAATTTTTACTTTGATGACGGAAAAATTTTATGGATCACGTTTTACAAAGAGTGTAATTAAAAAATAGGACACAAAGGGGAGAAAGGGAAAGTTCCAATCACGTAAAACTGCGGTAAAGACCAGCATATTTTCAGATTCGCTCGTCAGCCAAGCAACAATCAAGGGGAACATTAGTGTAGTGTAAAGTTTATCTTTTGCTTTGACAAAATTTTTCCCCAGACAAAGAGAGACAAAAATGTTACTCACAAACCTCTGGATGGGGAGGTTAACTACCTCCCTGTGAAAAAAATTTTGTACATCGTAAGACAAGGACACTATCAGGGTTTTCTGTGGTGCGCACCATCTCGTACGTAGCCCACCCCAGGCTCCCCTGCGAAAAAAACCCAAACCAAGTGATTCCCCCTTCCCGTCAAGTTTTTCACTGCCTCCTACAACCCCAAGTACAAGATTTTGAGGAAGACACTCCCTTTCGAGTAGACTACGAGAAACATGAATTTTTACCCCGCTGCGCCCATTCTCTCGGACCACATCCGGCTCTCCTTGCAAAAACCCAACCAAGTATCCCCTTCTCCGTCAAATTTTTTAAAAACCAACCATTTTGACGGGGTGCAAGATCCCCCGGAAGATACAGTTTCAGGACAAGAAAACCCAACCCTCTTATTCGAGACTACATCAAACTTGTTTTAGAACCTCAGCTGATTTCTAAAACATGATTATTGTAATTTGATTGTTTTTTATTTTTTTAATCGGTATTTGTCTTTTAAAAAAATATTTAAAAAAAAAATTGAAATTTTTATTTTTTATTATTATTATTTTTTTTATTATTATTATTATTTTATTATTTTTATTATTTTTTTATTGGAGTATTTCATCAAACTCGGTTTTAAAACCCGGGGCTAACTGGTACGGATTACGTCAAGTACTTCCATGTGTACCCATTACATACATTATTATTTTGTCTTAACTCTAACAAAATAATCATTTTAAATTTTAATATTGTTTTTTAATGGTTTTTTTTTTTCTGCTGTGTACGGTCGTGGGCCATTTCTCGTCGCCCTCCTAGCTTGTTTCGGGCTATGGGAAACCACGAAAACCATGTCAGGATGGAAACTGTTCGAAATCCGAAGATCTTCTTAGTTTTTGAAATTTTCGAAATATTCTCCGTGTTTTTGTATTACTCCTTTTTATCCGAGTAACATTGGGTTTTAAAATCTAGGGTTTAATGCTTTCATGTAGCTTCTTCGGTATTTATGCCGTTGGCTGATATAATGAAAGGGGTTGTATTACCTTTTTTTTTTTTCAATCTCTTGATCTCAATTGCAAGTTCACTATACTTGTCATTTTTTTTTTTTTCCCCCGTGGTTCACGTTTTTTGGCAATTGGGATGCAACGCGATAAAAGGGGATTTTTTTTGTTTCTTCTTGTCAATTATTATTTAAATCCGGTCTGTTTTTGGTTTATCGTTTTTGGGCTGTATAACTGTGCGGTCGTAATATTAATTTGTAATCTTTACTATCTAGTACTTTCTGGTTTGATTTGTAGTAAGGGGGTGGTGTCAATGAGGGGACTTTTATTTCAGTTTTTTTATGAATAAGTTAGCTACTTGGTTATGTCTGTAGAGGGAATCCGTTTGACATAGTGACGCACCCGGATATGATGTGTTCGTTGTTTCACCCCTTGCACTAATTTTCGACATTGATCGTTTACTGGTCGATCTTGTATTTTGTATTTTTTTTTTAATTGTTCGTCGCAATACTCTGCCCCGAAAACCATCAAAAACCTTTTTGTTTCTCCAAAAATTTTCCCCCTTGTTTAACCACCTATTTGATGCTTTAAAATCTACTGCCTTTTGGGTAGTTCATATAATGTCTCTTGTGTAGGGGCCCTTTTTTGAGAGACTAACTCTTTTGAAGCGTCAGTTATGAGTTTTTCCCCTTTTAGATTGACATTTTTGTTTGCTAGATTATGGAGTTAATGATTTGTCAGTAGCATACGCCCTATGAAGGTGGATTGGTGCTCTTTGTAAAAAGTATTTTTTTTAAATGTCTATTTGTTTTTTTAAATTTAAATTTTTCAGATCAAATTTGGCCCCCTCCTCCTTTTTCTCTTGGGAATGTCAATTCTCTATTGCTATTTAGGATATGTAATTTTGTGTTTGGTAAGTGTAGTACGGTTAATATTTTTCCAAAAGCTGGGTTCCCCGTCTGCGTCCATTTAATGATTCCGAAAAGAATATGTCAGTATGGGAAAAGCATATGTTTTATTGCTGTGATCTTTTTTTTACCGTTTATTCTCTTGAGGATAATTTAGTCGTTTTCTGTTGATCTATCAATTTTGCTTTCATAACTTTATGTTCAATTTGGCGCTTGTGCGAACCTAAATATTTGTATACATCGTTTATCTCCTTATTCCAATCCTATTTCCATCATCTAGCTGGAACTCTTTTGCTTTTGTAACCTTTCCCTTTTCAATATGTAGCGCTTAATTTGTTACTCCCAAAATCCATGCAGATATCTTGACTAAATTTAATGTTATTTCAGACTGTTTATTGGCAAAATTGATGCTACAACTTTAGGGCATCCCTGTAGAAAGGGGGGGAAAATTGGTGACATACACATTATTGTCCTTAATTTTTAAAACCGTATGTGATTTTTTAAAACTATGTACAGTGGGTTTAAGACAGACAAACCATAAAGCACTTTAAAGATCCCTGGGAAAATGCCCGTTAATTTGTATTGGGTCTGTAGTTATCTGCTGGGTTTTTTTTTATTTAGTTTTTGTGTTGTTTCCCCGCTCCCTTACTTCTTTTAAAAAATTTTCAATTATTGGGTGATTTTTTTTATTTGTAAAAATTTAATAAACCCCTGTGTTGGGGTTGGTCAAAGGCTTTTTTTTAGTAGTAGTTTAGTGAATATTCCTTTTTTTATTGTGTGCCGATTTTACATAGATCAAATAAGTTGTTCTTACTCCCTGTGAGTTCACAGCACCTTTTTGTTTTCCCCGGCCCCTGATATTTTTGTTTTTCGCAAAGATTATATACTTTTTTTTGTTATGCATGAAGTCAATATTTTATATATAGTTGGGAGACATGTAATGGGGCCCATATTTACTTGGGGCTTCGTGTCATTTTCCTTTGGTTTTAAAAGGTTACTCCTTCATAAAGAATTCGGGTATTTTTTTTAACTCCCCTTTTTAAAAATCGTTGAGACATTTTTTAATTTATTGTGGTAGTATTTAATTTCTTATACCAAAAATTTTTGAAATTATCATTACCCGGGGCTTTTCCGCTATTTGTAGCATGATTGCGACTTTTTTCACAAAAGTATACCTTCGAATTATCTCTTAATATCGCTCATCCTACTATTTCTCTTGAAAAACCCTTGTGCACCCGGTTGTGTGCTACGGGTTACCCCATATTCCTTCCAAACTCTTCTATCTCTGTCTTAGTTGGTGTTCCATTTCCATTTTTCTTTGGGATAGATAGTTTTTTGGTAAAAATTTTTTTCCTTTTCTTTAAACATTCGTTTTGTTTTTTTTCTAATACTACATTTTTTAATTTTTTTAATCTCTTAGCTGAAACACTACTTTTTTTTTTAAGTGTACCAAATATTCGTGAAAGAAAAATTTGTTAAGTGTTTCATGCTTTTTCGTGAACTTGAAACTTTCAAAATATTTTGGCAGACTTATACATTTTTTGATCGATTCCCATTCGGTATTGTTCCAGTCCCACCGATATCTCTCCTAAGCTCAAAGATTCTCCCAACTAGTCGCTTTTCCATTTTGTACTTTTTTCTCCTTTTTTGTCTTTTAAGATGTTTTTCAGATTTACCTTTTTAAACCAAATATCTAACCACTGCTACAGCGGGACAATAAATTTTTGCCGCATGAACGTCGCAAATAAGTTTTTTTTGTGTAATCTGATAAAATATGGTGTTTTATTATTGTACCGCTGTCTCATTTCCTTTGAATCTTGGGGTTTTTTGGTATGTATGGTTTCTTTTGGTTTGTATTCGCAAAATCTGACATGGCTGTTGTAAAAGCTAAAAAAGGATGTTCTTTAGCTTGATCATGCAGGTGTATTTTTTTTATTGCGTTTGCATATCACCTCTTGTGTTTTTTCGTCTAGTTTTCTGGGTATCTTGATCTTCTTGGTTTGGTTTTTGGGATTTTGTGGTTCTGGACGTTCTGGGAGCCTGGACGTTCTGGTAGGGCTGGATGTTTTTGGTAGCCTGGACGTTCTGGTAATCTGGATGTTCTGGTTTGGGCTGGACGTTTTTGATAGGTCTGGACGTTTTTGGTTGGTTGGAAAATTCTGGTGGTCTGGGAGATTTGAAATTCTTGCCTATGGCAATACCGGTTTTCTGAGTTCTAGTAGCTCTGGGATGAATGGTCTTCTTCTTCGCGCCTCTGCTGTGTTTGCCGTTATCACTTGTGTGCTTGAGTTCGTTCTTCACTTCGGTTTTTTTTCTATTTAATAGTTTACTGTAACATTTTATTTTTAACTTAATTCTTCTTGGTCGCTATTCTCTGTTTCCACTTCTAAAAAAGGATATCACGACAACTCCCTATGGAGCTCTTGCGATAAACCATTAAAACAGTCTCTAATAAAGTTCCCATAATAGCTACCATCACCAAAAAGTTCTATCTTTCTGTCATTTGATGCGCTGTCTCTTTTCCACTTTGGTGGTCTGTAATGATTTTATTACGAAAAAACCCCTCGTCTGGTATTTCCCCATTTTTTCCTTGTTCTAGATAAATTTTCTACTATCTGTCAAAATCACCTATTATTTTTTTATTTTATAAAATCAAGCCTTAAAAGAATTAAAAACCTTTTTTTCCAAAGATTCATCAATTTCAGGGGGGTGATGAGGTCTTCGCTTTTTAACCTCCTTGCCTTTTCGTTTTGTAAAATTTTTTTCTTATTTGACGAATTTTAAAAACTTTTTTTCTCGATTCTGCAAAATAATTACGGTGCTTACGTAAAATGCTAATATTTACTATTTTGATATATTACCTTGCTGAAGTTACAATAAAGCCTCTAAATGGAAATATTTCCTACCACTAACTGTCAAATATAACAAAATTCAACCGTTTTAATGTTTTTACAGCCCCAGGTCTGACAAACGATATAAAACTACAAAATAATGGTATAAATACTAAAAAAAACTTCCCTTCAATGTCACTTGTAGTCTCACTAGAATCAAGATGATGCAAAATTTTAAAAATGGAAAGCTTGTATTTCACGGGAATACCCTAAAAGAAAATACCACCATAAAATGCAAATATACAAAAAACAACTGTTTCAATGTATTTTAATATTAAAAAATTTAAAATAAAATAATGGTATAAATATAAAAATTTAATATTCCCCTTAATTATTTAGATATATAATCAATACAAAATTTTGGGGGAAAACTTTATTTCACGGGAAAAAAATTTTAACCCGAACTTATCTCGAACTTGAAGTTTAACCCCCAAAATTTGGGGGTAAATTTTATTTTATTTTTTTATTATTAATTATTTAAAATTATTATTATTTTTTATTTTTTATTTTTTTTTATTTATAATTTTTAAAAAATTTATTTTATTAAATTTTTTTTTTAAAAATAAAAAATGGAAAAAACTTTGTGTTTTTGTTGGAGGCCAATTAGAAAATTTTCAGATTAAATTAATTAAATTTTTTTTGTTTGTTTTGTGACTCAAATAATATTTTTTTAATTCCCCTTTCTTTTTTTTTTTTTTTTTTTTGAGTTTTTTTTTTTTTTGTTTTTTGGTTTCCTTTAGTTTTTTCAAAATTTCTTGTTTTTTTTGGAATCTTTAAAATAATTTTTGATACTTGGTGGTTTAAAAACCCCTCAATACTTTGTTTTGTACCCAAGTATAATATTTTTATATTCAATATTAAAATTTTTTTTTTTTTTTATTTTTTTTTACGGACGGTTCCCCGGTTTTGTTCTACTTTTTTTTTGAATCTTGCATGTGTTTTGAAAAAACTTTTTTGGTTTCCAAAAAACTTACTTTTAAATTTGGGGAGAAATTTAAAAAATTAAATTTAATTAATAATTTTAAAAAAAAAAAAAATATTTAAAAAATTTTTTTTTTTTTTTTTATTATTATTATTACTGGGAAAAAAAAACGTTTTAGTCCCGCCGCGTTTTTGGATGAGCGAAATTGTGCTTGGGCTGCCATGTGTTTCGGATTTACTGTTGTTCTGTGAAAAAATTTTTACAATTAAGATATTTTAAAATTAATTTAAAATTTAAAAAAAAATTTAATTTAATTTAAAAAAAAAATTAACTTAATTTTTTTTTTTTTTAATTTAATCGAAATTTTTAAAAAAGGGAAAAAAATCGTAATATTAAAAATTTTCAAAATAAAAATTTTTTCGATTGCGCACAAATTTTACACGAAAAATTTAAATTAAAAAATTTAAGGTTCTGTAAAAAAATCATTACAATCGGATAAAGGATGTAGGTTTTTATAAGCTGGAAAAATTTTAAAAAATTGAAAAAAGCGTAAAATTGCGATTTTCGTAAAAAAAAATTTGATAACGCTCAAATTTTTAACACAAATATTTAAATTCATAAAATTAAGGTTTTTGTAAAAAATCTTAAAATCGGACAAAGCATTAGGTGTTGTAATCGAAAAAATTTTTTAAAAAATAAAAAAAAATCGAAAAAATGCATTATCATGAAAATTTTTTTTTTCGATGGGCTCAAAAACGTGGCAGTTCTAAGTTCAGAGTTTTTTCGAAGATTCCATAAAATTTCATCCAATCTGAGTATCGGTTACCCGGAAGTGCTAACAAAAAGAAAAAAATAAAAAAAAAAAAAAAAAAAAAAAAAAAAAAAAAAAAACATTCCGGATTTTTTTCTCCAGTTGTGAAAGGAATCTTCGTTTTCGCCCATCCAATTTTTTATTATTATTATTTTATTATTATTTATTATTATTATTATTATTATTATTATTTTATTTTTTATTATTATTATTATTATTATTATTATTTTATTTTAAATTTTCATCATCAAAGACAGGACATTACACAAAAATTTTACATGCAGTTTTCTATTGGCCTAGAAGAAGGAATGCAAGAAGCGGGAACATACCCCCATCCCCTAAATAGGTGCCCCTCACCCATTTAAAATTAAAAAAAGTAGAGTTAATATAATTTTTTATAAAAAGTAACAAATGATATAAATTATACTAAATATTGTGATTGTCTAAAATGAAGTTGATTTGTGGAAATATCTTAAATAGGTGACTATTTTTAAATAACAGGTGAGATGAGTGTGATTGAGAGATTTAGGGGGGCCTTAGATTAAATCATGCTAACATGTCCGGTCGTATTCCTGAATCATGTCCATTTCATGGGGGTTTTGTCTTTATGTTCGGCTTGGGGTTTTGGGGATCAGCTGTTTATGGCTTTTTTGAAAAACTTGGTTTTGGGAAAAATTTTGATTTCACTGGGAGCAAGTTCCATAGGGTGCTGGGTCGATGGTACAAGCGAGCGAGTTTTGGGTCGGGGGTGCAAGGAATGACGCCCCTTTCGTGGGCCCCTCCCACCCCCCCGGGCCTGTAATTTTTTTTACACCACAGTATGCTTTGTAATTTCTACCAATTTTACCGAGAGCTACTTATATTAATTACTTATTATTAATTTTGAATATATTATATACAAGAGCGTAAAACATTTAAAAAACAAAAATAAATTAAATGCAGCAAATTTCATTGCAGTCAATGAAAAACAGATTTATCCAAATAATTAGGGAGATGGGTTGGTGATATTTAAACTACATGGAAAATAGTGCTGCAGGGTTTTATAATTGATTTGTTTTATACTTGGAAATTGGAACGTTTTTCTAATACAGTTTGTGGGCAGAGGAACTAAAATATTATGGTACAGCTTCAATTAAAAAAATGTTGATGATACAAATCAGGCGTATTAAATTAAAAACATCATGTATCATGCATGTTGTATGTTTGTATTATGTATGTGGTGGGGGAAATTTTGATTTTTTTTCAAAAATCACTTTTAATTAAAATAAATTGACGTTCCATGTGAAACAACAAAGAATAACTATAGTGTAGTCCGTCACGTTATTGTTTTTTTTAAAGCTTCTTTTTTTGTCAATTGCCTTAATATAAAAGCACTATATAAAGCACATCTGACTGTTAGACACAAGTAAATTTTGGTACTTAAAATTTTTTAAAATTTGTATTACAATATCAAAATTTTTGCTGCCCCCACTTTTAATATAATAAAATTCAAAGGGATAAAATAAAATGAAATTTATTTTTTAGTCAGAATATTATATCTGCCGCATCCCCCATTAATAGTCGACGGTATAAATGAAAAGGATAACCGTGTAATAAAAAACATACATTAATAAAAAATAAAACAATAAAATAAGAATTTTTTTG